>CAUYSK010023883.1:0-14923 GCA_963575035.1 Avahi laniger | reverse complement strand
ACCACAGTTTATTAATCCACTCACGTATTGATGGACACTTGGGTTGTTTCCACATGTTTGTAATTGTGAATTGTGCTGCTATGAACATTTGAGTGCAGGTGTCTTTTTCATAGAGCGACTTTTGCTCTTTTGGGTAGATGTCCAGTAATGGGATTGCCGGGTCAAATGGTAGTTCTATTTGTATCTCTTTAAGGTATCTCCATTTTGTTTTTCACAAGAGGTTGCACTAATTTGCAGTCCCACCAGCGGTGTATGAGTGTTCCTACCTCTCCGCATCCACACCAACATTTATTGTTTTGGGTCTTTTTGATAAAGGCCAGTCTCACTGGAGATAAGTGATATCTCATTGTGGTTTTGATTTGCATTTTCCTGATGATTAGAGTTGTTGAGCATTTTTTCATGTTTTTTGGCCATTATTCTGTCTTCTTTTGCAAAGTTTCTGTTCATCTCCTTTGCCCACTTTTTGATAGGGTTGTTTGATTTTTTCTTGCTGATTTTTCTGAGTTCTAAATAGATTCTGGTTATCAGACCTCTGTTGGATTTGTAGCACACGAAAATTTTCTCCCATTCTGTGGGTTGCCTGTTTGCTCTTGTGACTGTTTCTTTGGCTGTGCAGAAGCTTTTTAATTTGATTAGGTCCCATTTATTTATTTTGGTTGTTGCTGTGATTGCCTTTGGGGTCTTCTTCATAAATTCTTTGCCTAGGCCAATGTCTAGAAGAGTATTTCCAACATCTTCCTCTAGAATTCTAATAGTTTCACTCCTTAGGTTTAGATCTGTGACCCAGTGTGAGTTGATTTTTGTGAGAGGTGAGAGGTGTGGATCCTGATTCAGTCTTCTACATGTGGCTATTCAGTTTTCCCAGCACGATTTATTGAATGAAGATTCTTTTCCCCAGTGTATGTTTTTGTCTGATTTGTCAAAGATTAGATGGCTATATGAGGATGGTTTTATATCTGGGTTTCTCAGTTCTGTTCCACTGGTCAATGGCTCTGTTTTTGTGCCAGTACCAAGCTGATTTTATATTACAGCTTTGTAATAGAGTTTGAAGTCTGGTAGATTGATGTCTCCCATTTTGTTTTTATTGCCTAGAATTGTTTTTGCTATGCGGGGTCTTCTCTGGTTCCATACAGAGTGTAAAATTAATTTTTCTATATCTGTGAAGAATGATGCTGGTATTTTAATAGGGATTGCATTGAATCTGTAGATCACTTTGGGTAGTATAGTCATTTTAACAATGTTGATTCTGCCAATCCATGAGCATGGTATGGTTTTCTACCCGTTTACATCTTCTGCTATTTCCTTCCTCAATGTCTCATAGTTCTCCCTGTAGAGGTCTTTTACCTCCTTAGTTAAATATATTCCTAGATACTTTATTTTCTTTGTTGCTATTATGAAGGGGATTGAGTCTTTGATTTGGTTCTGGGTATGGGTATGACTGCTGTTGGCATATATGAAAGCCTCTGATTTTGTATCCTGAAACTTTACTGAATTCATTTATCAGTTCCAGTAGCCTCTTGGTTGAATCCTGGGGGTTTTCTAGATACAGTATTGTATCATGAGAAAATAGTGAGAGTTTGATCTCTTCTGTTGCCATTCGTATGCCTTTAATTTCACTCTCTTGCCTGATTGCTGTGGCCAGGACTTCCAGCACTATGTTGAATAGAAGTGGAGATAGTGGGCAATCTTGTCTGGTTCCAGTTCTAAGTGGGAATGCTGTCAATTTTTCCCAATTCAGTATGATGTTGGCTTACAGAGGATTTTTACAGCAGTGAAAATACTCTGTATGATGCTCTGATGGTGGATTACACGTCATTATACTTTGTCCAAAGCCACAGAATGTATAACACTAAGAACAAACCCTAATATAGACTATAAACTGTGGGTGATTATGATGTATCAATGTAAGATCACTGACTGTAACACATGTACCATAACATATGTACCACTCTGGTGGGGGGATGCCAATAATGGGAAAGTTTACACATGTGTAGGAGACACAATATATGGGAAATCTCTGTACCTTCCTCCCAATTTTGATGTGAACCTAAAACTACTGTAAAAAAATAATAAAGTGTTAAAAAAAATAAAATGAACACATATGATCCAGTAATCCTACTTCTGGGAATATATCCCTAACAACTGAAAACAGGCTCTCAAAGAGATATTTGTACACTTGTGTTTATTTCAACAATATTCACAATAGCCAAATAGAAGCAAACTAAATGTCCATCAACAAATGGTTGGATAAAGAAAATATGGTAATGCAATGTTATTCAGCCTTAAAAAAAGGAAGGAAATTCTATAATACACTACAACTCAGAGGAACTTTGAAGACATTACACTATGTGAAATAAGCCAATCACAAAAAAAAAGACAAATACTTCATGATTTCACTTATATGAAGTAGTAAATTAGTTCAATTTTAGAAATAGAAAGTAAAATGTTATTTGCCAAGAGATAGGAAGAGGGGCAAAAAGGGAGCTGTTCAATGGATGTAGAGTTTCAGTTTTGCAAGATGAAAAAGTTCTAGAGATCTGATGAACAACAATGTGCACACAGTTAACACTACTGTACTGTACACTTAAAATTATTAATATGATAAATTGTTATCTTTTTAGTATAATTCTTTTAAAAGCTACCCGAACATTTTTTCTTTAGTTCTTATATAAATAAACTGATATAAACCTGTTTCTTCCTAATCAATTAATATGTGCTTACTGCTCTCTAGAAGAAGGGACATGTGAAACAATATTTATTTAACCTGTTGGGTCTGAGAAGTGCATGTCAGGAATTAGAGGAACCAGAAGATTGATGTCAGAGGATAGTAGAGGGCCCACAGGACATACCTCAAAGAGAAGGAAGTAGAGATGCAATGAGAGAAAACAAGTTTAAGAAAGTAGGAAAGCATTCAAAGACTGCAACCTGAGGTAGGGTGTTTTCTCTGAAAGTTTCACGGATAAAACAAGGGCAGGTTGGCATACCCATACATGCGGGGAACAGCAGTGACACAGAAGCGAATGCTATTGCAGATAAAATAGCCCGGACGTTGAGATGCTAGGGAACTGGGGTTAATCATATAAACAAAGAAGACAGCAGATTTGAGGTAGAGTGAAAGAACATGGAAATCAGTGATCAGCCTTCAATGACTAAGAAGAAATTGAAAGCTCACGAGACGATAAAGACAAATCAAGGATGACATAGCAAAAAGGCACAAGCTTTGAAGGATCAGGGATTTTTATGTTGCGAGAATAACAGGAATAGTTCAAAGCAGCAATGGAAAACAATAATAACCGTGTGTAGGAAAAGAATTATGTCCAGAGTTTACTGTACCTGTAACCTAGCTTCTGTCGCTGGGAATGCAGAATCTGTTCTAGACAAGCCACCACTTTTCACTACTTACTTTACTTCACCTTGGTAAGAAATACAGACATTTAGGAAATTATTGATTTTGGGCTTTAGGACACTATTTCCTGGTTTCCTCCTTTCTCTCTGGCTGTTTTTCAGAGACTTCCCTTCCAAATTTAGAAACATTTGCACTCTTCAGAGATCAGCTATTTGACATTTTCTCTTTTGAATTTCTCTTTGGACAGTTTGATCTTCTTTCAAGGATTAAGAACAACTAAATGACTTCCAAATATCTGCTTCAGTACAGATCAAACTCTGCTTGAGAATTTACAACTATTCCAGGTCCTTAGGCTATATAAAATGGGCTTTTCAAGGAACTTAATATTTAAAGAAGGAGAAAGCCAGACAATTTCATATCACTACAGAGGAATGGCAAAAAAAAAAAAAAAAAGAGAGAGAGGAGAGGCAACTTCGCAGAGGTGAATCACAAAAGATGACTAGGAGCTCATGACACAAACAGCGGAAAGAATGTTTCAGATAGAGGAAAATGAGTGAGTAAAGGCACAGGGGAGCAAGAAGATGGTATCATAAGGCAACTACAAGTGCTTCAAGAGCCCAGTGTTCCAGAAAAGGTTCAACAAATATGAAAATGGAGAAGTAAGAAGCAGCCAGACATCACAAGCCATAATAAGGAATTCTTATGTTGGTCAACAGAAGAATAATCTAATAACTAATAAATACCCTTCTCCCCATAAATATTGTATATATACTTCAGAAGAACTGCATGCACTTTTTTCCAGAAGATTCATAAACTACTAGATAAGAACCAATGCAGTAGGAGTCACTACAGAGTTTCAAGCAGGTAAGTGACGAATCACATTTGTCTTTACAATAATTCCATTCTCAACACTGGAACCAAAGTGGGCAAAACTGGAGGTGGGCAATCCAGTAAGGTAATGACTACTATAATAGTCCAGGCAAAGAATGAAGTGGTACCAAGAATAAAGAGGATGAAACTGATTCAAGAAATGCTTAAAATAGTTTGTAGGAGGTAATATAAGCTGAAAGAGCTGGGGATAATGCCTAGGTTTCTGGTATGGGCAACAAGGTAGAAGGTAGTGCTACAAGTTGAGATGCTAAAAACAAGAAAAAGCATTCATCAACATTTAGTAAGTGATTTATGTACATTATGTCATTTAATCCTCATAATTAAGCTAGGAGAGAGACAGTAGTTAGAAACAAAGAATTCAATGAATCAAAATGTTCTGCTAGTTTGGCACAGTGGCATCTCTTATATCTTCATTGATCTCTTTTGGCTTTGAACCTCATTTAAAGCCGACAAGTTCTATATGTACTAAAGGTAAATAATTCTCCTTAATATTTTCTAAAATCTTTTTGAGAACAAATAAGAATACAAATAAATAAAATTCCAAATTCACACTGATTCTAAAAACCTTTCTTTACATTACATAACTCATTCTACTTTCTGAGAAGACTCAGCCAGAGGCAGCCCATCTACTCAACCATCCCCACCATAAACTAGAAGTACGTTTCCTTATATTTAAAACAGAAGGTCTAGTATTATATGATGCTTCAAGTGGCAGAAGAGTAGACAGACACTTCCATACTTAATGCCTTTCATTGGCTCCCTTGTGTCTGTCAAGAGGAAGAGAAGGGCTTTAAGGTAGTATCAGGGCTTTTCACAATCTGGTCCTGGCTTTCTACTTCCAGCTGCATTTTCCACACCTTCTTTCATTACCTAACTCCACATTACAGCAATACTAAACTTTCTACAGTTCAGCAAACTTACTCTGCTGTATTCCGATACCAGGTCTTAGAAAAATCGTTCTTCCTGCTTATTGCCAATCATCCTGAAGGTTTACAGTTTACATATCACTTCCAAAACAATCAGGTATTCTTCCTCTGCACTCCCATAGCAACCTGTACCTAGTCTGCTATCTTATTTTAACTGACTACTTACTAAATGACAAGCTCCATTAGGCACATGACCCAATAATGTAACTATCGTATCCTCAGAACCTAGCAAATTACAGAGCCTCATAAAGATTTTTCAACTTCTCTTCTGATACTGTCTAGAAAACAGTGTCAGTTAACCCTACCTTTTTCTAGTTATTTGACCTTGAAGGAAAATAGATGTCAGAACACCTCCCAGTTTCTTGGGTATATCAGAAGCATACAAAAGGACCTGGCAAAGGTTAAATCTGGAGAAGAAGAATATATTATTAGAGATCATAGGAGAAAATCTTGAAAACAGAAAAACCATCTATTTAAGAGATTTCTATCTTTTACTTCAGAAAACATTTTGAGATATTATTTGATCCATAAATGCTTACACATGGGTAATTATACCTAAGTTTGAAATCATATACAAAATAAAAGCATCCAGGCTGTATCTCCATAGTCTACTCTGATTAGAAGGGTCAGCTCTCCTACCACATTTGAGATAATGAACATATAGTATGGAGCACAGTGACTCACCATACAGTAAATGCTCAAAAGATGTTAGGTGTTATTATCCATGCCCTACTGTGCACATATACATCAGTTTATTTATATATAAACTTACCCTATAAAATTCTTCCTACATTTCTGCAAGGGAATTAAAAAGGCAGAAACAAACATTTTGCATAAATTTAGTATTTTCATTCTTTCATATCGGTAGTTACTATGTACTGTACGTCAGGCACTCTCATTAGGCTTCCATTCTAGTGGTAAAGGAGCAAAACAAAAAAAAAATCATTACAAAAGAAGTCAAAGGACACTAAATCCCCTGAAGAAACATACAGCAAGGTAAGAGAAACAGAGAAGGAGGAAAGTGGAAAGTGGCCATTCTTTGATGAATTTAGTCAGGAAAAGCATCATTTCGGCAGAGAGCTCAATGAAATATAGATGTTTTGGAAATTATTGAAGCTATGTAGATAGCATAGAGAAGGATCATAGACAATAGGCACAAGTCTTAAGAACAAAACAACATAGGAGCAAGAGCATAAGTCAGTTTAGACAGAGATGAGCAAGAGAGAGATAGGTCACAGAAGTGAAAGAGAGCCAGTTCATACAGGGCCATGAAGATCTCTAGACTTTACGGAAAGTCTTTGAAGATTTTGAGCATAAGTAACAAGGTTTAAGTTAGATTTTTAAAAAACCATTCTGGTTGCTACTATAGAATGCGGTGCAAAGGGCAAGACGATTGGGAATCAATTTCATTCTTTTGACAAAAGGTGATGGCTTTACTCAGGATAATAGACGCATAAATGGCAAAAAGTGGTTAAATCAGGAATATTTTGAAGGTGCAGCCGACAAGACTTGCCAATAATTTTGAGTACGTGAAGCATACTCAAAGCAAAGATGATTTTAAGGTTTTTGGTTGAACTGAAAAAAAAAAAAAAAAGGAGCTGCTACTGATTGAGAAGGTAAAAGATTACAAGAGAAGTAGACTTGAAAGGATGAAAATCAAGAACACTTTGGATATGTTAAATTTGAAAATGAGGCATCCAATTGTTGGATAAATGAGTCTACAGTTCAAAGGGTTAAGTTAGAGTTGAAGATGGAAATGAGAGTTGCCAGGGGATAGAAGATTAAGCTCTTACTTAGAGAGAAAGATTAAAAAATATCCTTAGGACTGGGTCCTGGGGATTCTAATATTTAAAGCAAACTGAAAGTTTATTTAAACGGCCTTGCTTTACCGAACCATAAAACACTGGATACATTGGCCCTTGCTTCATTTATAGTTATACATCTGAAAACAAAATCTTAGCGTTACTGAGAGAGGGAGTAATTACCAAACATGAGAAATCTGAAGTTATTGTGAAATTGATCTGAAATCATTAAGAAAATCAATGAGTCTAAATTAATACATACAAAAAAACTCTACTGCACGGTATCTATAAATCTAAACAAAATTCAGGTAGAATGAATCTATAATTAAACTTTAAAATCTGGGTTATTATGTTAGTTGTTTCTAGGCTTAACTCCAAAATGGTATCCAGCTGCCAAAAATTTTTACTATGCTCTTCCGCACCCTAGGCAATAGGCAACACGAAGAATTCCTACGTTCCTTACGTGTATAAAAATTACAATTTAAAATGCACTCAAGATGTTCTCTAAAGTAAGCCATATGCAAATGTATACAAAAGTGCCCAAAAAAATCGTGCTTCAACAAATGTGAGACACTGCCGTTAATGAACCACCCTAGTTAGTTCTTATGTAAAGCAAGAGTCCTTCATTAACTATTTTGCAAATGAGAGTTTACCATACTGTGGCAGAACAAACCTCGACCTACTCACCTTACTAAAGTGCTGCCTGGTTATGGTTTCTAAAGGTATAGGAAACTCAAGAAACGGTGGCAGCCTTGAAGGCTTAGTACTATATTCCCACAGCAATTATGGCTAGAACCTTACACAGCTCTGTTGAGATACAGTAGGTTTAATTTCCTGTCACTCTGCGTTAACACAGTCAAGCTTAACTCAACAAACACTAAACACCAGAGTGTCATCTGGAAACTTGTGACAAATATCCTATCATGCCTCACACGCTCATTATCCTTGGTTTTTACTACAAAATGCAAGCTTCATCCATCTTCTTCCATTCTTTAATCTTGACTCATCCTCCTAACCAATTCCACAAAGATCTCTAGAAACTCACTATGACACAGGCTGTATGCCATCTTCAACTGCTTTATATAATGGCCCCTGAATTTCTTAGCTTTCATTAAAGCCTGGTTCTTCCCCTTAAAGGTGCTGCTTATCCTACAACCCTTTTATGTGAAAGTGTCATAGACTCCTAAAAACTTTAAGTCCACCATTATTCTTCTAATTCCCTTCATTGAAAACAAAAAATGCCCAACCCTCTACCCCCAAACAAAGCAAAAAAGCAACTTCTAATTTGAAACTGGTGTGATCCAGTTGAATGTGTTCTGGCTTTCCCTTCTGTTCTGGTAAATTAAACCCACATACTAAAGCCTCTATTTTGTACCCTCAGTTACATTATCCAGCAAGGTGATTTCAAAGTCTGTATGTCCCATTCCAACATTCCAGACTCAAAATATTTGCCTTTGTTAAGAGATCTTCATTAAATTCAGTTTCATGCAATAAAGCTCCTTTTTATTTCAGCAAATTACTACTTTGCCTTTGGATAGGCATATTAAACACCTAACCTCTGATTATTATCATCTCATCTATCCCTGTAAGAGTTTCACTCACACTAGACTAGCTCCTTAATCTGTGAAGACAGCAGGTTTGTTTTTTTTTTAACAATTTTTAAAATTTATTTTTGACAAATAAAAATAGTACATATTTATTATCTACACATGAAGTTTTCAAATAAGCATACATTGTGGAGTGCCTAGATCAAGGTATGTATGTGCAATACCTCATATACTTATATTTTGAAGAACACTTAAAATATATTCTCTTAGTGATTTCCAAGAATACAAAACATTGTTATTAACTATAGTCACCATGTTATACAAAAGATCTCTTGAACAATTCCTCCAATGTAACTGAAATTTTGTATCTTTTGGCCAACATCTCCACAACCCTACCCCACCCACTCCCAGCCCCTGGTAACCACCATTCTACTGTCTACTTCCAAGAGTTTTTAGCTTGCACATATAAGTGAGATCATGTAGCATTTGTCTTTCTGTTCCTAGCTTATTTTACTTTATTAATGTCCTCCAAGTTTATCCCTGTTTTTCACAAGAGATAGGATTTCTGTTTCTTTTTATGACTGAATAGCATTCCATTGTGCACATATATCACATTTTCTTTATCCACTCATGGGCATTCCATATCCTGGCTATTGCACATAATGCTGAAATGAACACAGGAGTGCAGATTTCTTTGACATTCTGTTTTCATTTTCTTTGAATATATAGCCACTAATGGAACTGTTGATACATATGACAGTTCTACTGCTAATTTTTTGAGGGAACCCCATGGTGTTGTCCATAATTACTTTATTAATTCACATTCCCAACAACTGTGTACAAGGGTTCTCTTTTCTCCACATCCTCCACCAACCCTTACCCTTCATATTTTTGATAATAAGCATTCTAACAGGTGTGAAGTGATATCCAATTGTCATTTCACCTTGCATTTTCCTGATTATTAATGATGTTGAGTTTTTCATTTACCTGTTGGCCATCTGTATGTCTTCTATTGAGAATTATCTGTTCACATCCTTCGCCCATTTCGTAATTGGGTTGTTTCCTTACTATCGAGATGTTTGAGTTCCCTATACATTTTGGATATTAATCCCTTACCAGATGCAAATACTTTCTCCCATTCCGTGGGCTGTCTCTTCACTGGCCTATTTATTTAAGATTCCTTTGGCTATTCATAACCTTTTGTGGTTCCATACAAATTTTAAATTGTTTTTTCTATTTCTGTGAAAAATGACATTGAAATTTTGAAAAGGATTGCATTAAATCTGTAAATTGCTTTGGATACTACAGACATTTTATAATATTAATTCATCCAATCCATAAATACAGGACAACTTTCCATTTATTTGTATGTTCTCCAATTTCTTTCATCAATATTTTACAGTTTTCACTTCCTAGGTTAAATTTATTCGTAAATACAGGCATCCCTTGAAACGTGCAGAATATGGGTTCCAAGATCCCCTGTAGATATCCAAATCTGTTGATGCTCAACTCCCTTATATAAAATGGCATAGTATTTGCATATAACCTATGTATATCTTCCTATACACTTTAAATCATCTCTGGATTACTTATATTAGGTTATTAAGTATGGAATGTCCGATTTCCTTAAGTACTAAGTTTGACAGTTGATATCTCTGACATTTCACTTTCACATTTTGTGTTTGTGTGTGTGTGTGTGTGTGTGTGTGTGTGTGTGAAGTTACATCCTCATTCTTCCAAACACATGTTGTGGCTTGTGATCTTTGTGATATCTTGTGATATCTTTCAAAAAATTTTTTAGAATAATTTTTGTGAAACCATGGATAAGTCAAAAGTTTGTGTTATTTCTGAATATGAGCTCTGTTGTGGAACCAGTGTAGTGCAGATAGCTTGAAGTATCAACAAAGTTTTGGGGAAGGATGTGGCTAATTCCACACAGTGTGCCCATGGTTTGAGAAGTTCTGTGCTGGTGATTTTAATCCTGAAAATAAGCCATGTGGGTGACTTGAGACCAAGATGGATAACGATGAGCTGAAAGCTGTAGTACAAGTGAATCCATCTCAACCTACCCATGAATTAACAGCAAGGTTTGATGTTACTATTCCAACAATGTTAGACCATTTGAAACAAATGGGTAATGTAAAGAAGATAGATAGATGGGGTCCGCATGAATCAAAGGAGCATCAGATGAGAAACTGTATTGAAGCTTGCCTTTCTTTGCTGTCACGACATAAAGGTGAACCACTTCTAGACCATGTTGTTATGTGTGGTAAAAAAAAAATGGCTTCTTTTTGAAAATCACAAGCACTCAGCACAATGGCTGGATAAAGACGAAGTGACAACACACAGTCCAAAACCAAATATTCACTAAAAAAACTAATGGTATCTGTTTGGTGGTCCCGTACTGGTATCCACTACAGCTTCATAAAACCTGGTCAATCGATTACAGCGAATGTCTACTCCAACCAATTGGACAAAATAATGAGGATGCTTGCGATTAAGCAGTTAAGATTGGTCAATGAAGACAGGCCAATCCTCTTGCAAACCACGTCGCAAAAAACAATGCTGCTCAAACTACAGAAGCTGGACTTAGAAACTCTCTCTCATCCACGATATTCACCAGACTTTGCAACAAACTGACTACTTTTTCCAGGCTTTGGACCACTTCTTGCAGAGAAAAATATTCAATTCTCAACAAGCTGTGGAAAACGTCTTTGGTCATTTCATCGCCACTTACTCTCCAGGCTTCTTCACTGCTGGCATAAGCTACTGTTAAGATGGCACACTGTGTTGACAGGTTAGGCACATACATTGATTAATTGTACTTCTTGTTTGAGATATAATAAACTAACTTTTGATTCAAACTCAGACATTTCATATTTAATGACCTAATACTTACTACAATGTAAATGCTACGTAAATAGTTGTTGTATTGTTTTTATTTGTATTATTTTTTATTGTTGTAGTCTTATTTTTTTCCCCAGGAGTTTTTTTCCCAACAGTTGGTTCAATCCGAGGATGCAGAACTGCGGATATGGAGGGCCAGCTGTATTTCTTTGTAGTTATTATAAACAGAATTGTCTGCTTAATTTTTTTTTCAGATAGTTCATTGTTAGTGTACAAATGCTACTAGTGTTTGCATTTTGATTTTGTATTTTGTAATTTTACTGAATTCATTAATTAGTCCTAACATTGTTTTGGTGGAGTCTTCAGGGTTTCCTATACATGAGATCATATAATCTGCAAACAGGGACAATTTAACTTCTTCCTTTCTTATTTGGATGCCCTTTTTTTTTTTTTTTTCCTTTGCCCTACTTGCTCTGGTGAGGACTTCCATAACTATGTTGAATAGAAATGGCAAGAGTGGGCATTCTTATCTTATTCCTGATTTTAGAAAAAAAAAAGCTTCCAACTTTTTAACATTGAGTAAGATGCTAGTGGTGGGTTTGTCATGCATGGACTTTACTGTGTTGAGAGGTGCATTTCTCCTATACCTATCTCACTTGTTAAGAGTTTTTATTCATGAAAGAATTTTGAATTTTGTCAAATGCTTTTCCTGTATCCACTGAGATATGAGTTTTTCCTTTATTCTATTAATATGGTATATCACATTTTACAGATTTATAGATTTGGGTATGTTGAATGATCCTTGTATCCCTAAGATAAATCGCACTTGATCATGGTGAATGATCCTTTTAATGTGCTACTGAATTCAGTTTGCTAGTATTTTCTTGAGGAATTTTGTATCTACATTCATCAATGGCCTGTAACTTTCTTTTCCTGGACAGTCTGTGTCTGGCTTTGGTATCAGGGTAATGCTCACCTTATAAAATGAGTTTGGAAGTATTCTTTCTTCTTCAATTTTTTCATAAGAGTTTAAGAAAAATTCATATTATAGTAGTCCTTCTTTAAATGTTTGGTAGAATTCAGCAGTAAAGCCATCAGTCAGGTCCTGGGCTTTCTTTGGTGGGAAACTTTTTATTACTGATTCACTTCTTAGTCGTTACTGGTCTGTTTAGATTTTCTTTTTCTTCATGATTAAGTCTTAGCAGGTTGTATGTGTCTAGGAATTTATCCATTTCTTCTAGATAAATCAATTTGTTGACATATAAATTGTTCACAGTAGTCTCTTATGATCTCTTGTATTTCTCTGGTACCAGTGGTAATGTCTCCCATTTTATTTCTGATTTGATTTGACTTCTCTCTCTCACTCTAGCAAAAGATTTTTTGATTTTTAATTTTTAAAAAGACCAACTCTTAGTTTGACTGATATTTTTCTGTTATACTGTTGTTCTAATTTCTATTTCATTTATTTCTCTTATTATTTCCTTCCAAACTGTGGACTTAGTTTGTTCTTCCTATTCAAATTTCTCAATGTATAATGTTAAGTTGTTTATTGGAGCTCTTTCTTCTTTTTTGATACAGGCATCTCCTGGTATAAACATCTCTCTTAGAAGAGTTTTTTGCTACATCCCATAAGTTTGAATATGTTGTGTTTCCATTTTTGTTTCCCTCAAAATATTTTTTTAATTTCTCTTTTAATTTCTTCATTGATCCATAAGGTAACCAGGAACAGGCTGTTTACTTTCCACGTATTCGTGAATTTTCCAAAATTCATTCTATCATTGATTTCTAGTTTCTTACCATTGTGGTCAGAAAAAGATACTTGATATGATGTCAATCCTCTTAAATTTGTTAAAACTTGTCACTTAATATATGAGTTATCTTCAAGAATGTTCCATGTGCATTTGAGATGAATGTGTATTGTGCCACTTTTGGATGAAATGTTCTATGTAAGTCTGTTAGGTCCATTTGAACTAAAATGTAGTTTACATCTGATGTTTCTGCAGTGCTTTTCTTTGTGGATGATCTGTCCATCCTAAAAGTGGAATATTGAAGTCTATTAGTACCGTATTACAGTCTATCTCCCCCTTCAGATATGTCAGCATTTGTTTTATAGATTTAAGTGCTTTGACGTTGAGTGTACATATATACTTGCAATTGTTATATCCTCTTGATAAACTGACCCCTTTGTCATTATATAATGACCTTATTTGTCATGTTCTACAGTTTTTGGACATCATGTCCATTTTATCTGATTTAAGTGTAACTATCTCTGCTCTGGTTTCGTTTCCATTTGCATGGAATATTTTTCTCTGTCCTTTCATTTACCATCAATGTGTGTCCTTAAAGGTAAAGTGAGTGTCTTGTAGAAAACATATAGTTGGGTCTTGTTTTATTATCCATTCAGCTATTCTATGTGTTTTGATTGGAGACTTCATTCAAGGTAATTATGGATGGGTAAAAACTGATTGTTGCCATTTTGTTAATTGTTTTTTGGTTGTTTTGAAGATATTTTCTTCCGTTCTTCCTCCCTGCTTTGCTGCCTTCTTTCGTGATTAGATGATTATTTCCAGTGGTATGCCTTGATTCATTACTTTTTATCTTTTGTGTATTTACCATATGATTTGCTTTGTGGTTATCATCAAGTCTCACAAAAAACAGCTTATAGTTATAACAGGCTACTTTAAGCTGATAACACCTTAACTGTGATTGCATAAAAAATTTAAACACTTTTCCTTCCTCTCCCCCCATCATGTATTTTACATTTTTGATGTAACAATATACATTGTCTTACATTGTATATCTTTTAAAAAATTATTGTAACTATTATCATTTTGTATAGTTTTGTCTTTTAACCTTCATACTAAAGACATGCATGATTTGCACAGCACCATTACAGTATTAGAGTATTTTAAATTTGTGTAGTTACTTTACCAGTGAATTTTATACTTTTGTATGTTTTAAAGTCACTAATACATGTCCTTTTCTTTCAGGTTGAAGAATTCCCTTTAGTATTTCTTGTAAGAGAGGTCTGGTGGTAATAAGCTCCCTCTGCTTTTATTTTTCTGGGAAAGCCTTTATTTATCCCTCATTTCTGAAGCACAGCTTTGCCAGGTAAACTATTCTTGGCTAATAGGGTTTTAGTCCCCCTCAGCACATTGAATGTATCATCCCACTCTCCTGGTCTGTAAGGTTTCTGCTGAGTAGTCTATTATGAGCCTTACTGAAACTCCCTTATATGTGATATGCTTCTTTTCTCTTACTATTTTCAGCATTTTCTCTTTGTCTTTGATATTTTTTTTCTTTTGAGACAGAGTCTCACTATTTTGCCCGGGCTAGAGTGAGTGCCGTGGAGTCAGCCTAGCTCACAGCAACCTCAAACTTCTGGGCTCAAGCAATCCTCCTGCCTCAGCCTCCTGGGTAGCTGAGACTACAGGCATGTGCCACCATGCCCGGCTAATTTTTTCTATATATTTTTAGTTGTTCGATTAATTTCTTTCTATTTTTAGTAGAGACGGGGTCTCGCTCTTGCTCAGGCTGGTTTCGAACTCCTGAGCTCAAACAATC
>CAUYSK010023882.1:0-51716 GCA_963575035.1 Avahi laniger | reverse complement strand
AAGGGTATGCAAGACAAACCCGCAGGTCCTCACTTTACACAACAAATCTATGTCCACTGGCTTATCTCTGATAAACAGCTCCTATGTTAAAACATTCCAAGCCTTTAGACAAATCTTCATGTCTTTAACCAATTACAAGCCAAAGAATCTCTAAACCCACCTATAACCTGTAAGCCCCCCCTCCCTCAAGATGGCCCACCTTTTCGGGACAAACCAATGTATGCCTCCCACGTATTGATTTATGACTTTACCTGTAACCCCTGTCTCCCTGAAATGTATAAAACCAAACTGTAACCCAGCCACAGCCAGTCCACTTGCTCAAGGCCTCTTGGGCGTGATTCCGGGTCATGGTCCTCGAATTTGGCTCAGAGTAAATCTCTTTAAAATTATTTTACAGAGTTTGGCTTTTTTTCCAATGACAACTAGAAGGTTGGGGCTTTGAGCCAGGAGGAGAGAGGGCTGGAGACTGAGTTCAATCATGTCTATGTAATGAAACCCCAATAAAAACTCTGGACCCCCGAAGCTCCGGAGAGCTTCCCTGATTGGTAATCGATGTGCTAGGAGGGTGACGCTTCCCGGGGATGCCGAATCTTTTTGTGTTTGGGACCCTCACAGACTCTAAGTGTCTCCTTATTTGGCTGTTCCTGGTTTGTATCCTTTCTGATAAAACCACAGCCCTCAGTGTAGCACTTTGCTGAGTTCTGTGAGTCATTTTAGTAAGTTATTGGGCCTCAGAGAACTGAGGAAATCCCTGAATTTGTAGGCATTGGTCAGACGTTCAGGCGGCCTGGGCATTCCAGAGCTTGCAGCTGGTATCTGAAGTGAGGGAGTCTGCAGAGGACTCAACCTATGGCATCCCGCACTAACTCCAGGTCCTTAGCATCAGAGTTGCATCGCAGTATCGCAGCGCCCAAAATAGGGCCTGAAGAAACCCTTTACGGAGGCACCATTAAGCTCGCGGAGATGAGATGGGCTAAAGCTCTGGGGGGGGTCACTGGGCTTTCTCCTTCGTCTCACCTGGACCTTCCGGGGCTCTTGGCCTTTCCTGACCAATATCCCTGCAGCTCCTCTTTCCCTACCCCATGCCGTTACCAATACAGCTTCGTAAAAGTACGACCTACTATTTGTAACATTCAAAACATTCCAGATCTGTACATAAGTGAAGAGGAGAAATGAGTTAAAGATGTTTCTGAGATTTCTAGTTTGGATGAAGAAGGAGTTTTTAGAGAAGGGTAAATGGCTTAAAATTTAGATATGTTAATGTTGGGTGCATATTTGACATCCTTGGAGATAGCCCATAGGCAATTTTTTTTTTTTTTATGAATTCAGGACAAAAGTCTGTCCTAGAATTCAGGGCAAAGGACTGGGCTGACTTCAGGCAGGTGGGGCCAGGACGTGGGTGAGGATGCACCCACAATGCAATTTGTGGGACCTTAAGAGTGATGCCTCCTTAAACTTTGTGCCCCAGGCTTCTCCCTTGCCTCACCCTAGTCATATGAAAGTTAAGCATGAACGAGTGGCTTACCGAGTAGAGAAGACTAAAAGGTCAAGGATGGATCCCTAAAGTCACCAACATTTAAGGAATGGGAAGGGAACTGAGCAAAGGGCACTGAACATAGGTGATTTGAGGAGTAAAAGCAAAACTGGAAAAGAATACTCTTGAACCCAAAGAAAAAGGAGGAGGTAATACGTGGGAAAAGAGAGTATTCTAAGGTCCACACCTAGGATGAGGCCTGAGAAGAGGTCACCTGGCTTGGCAAGTTGACGGTCACTGGTGGCCTTGACATAAACAGTATGAGCAGATAGAAGGGGACAAGGTAGAAGCTGGATGTGAGGGGTGCAGACCAAGGAGCAGGTGAGCACAGACCCTGAGGTGCTTGCGGTCAGTGTTTATTGGGTGAATAAATGAATGAGCAGATAGAAGAACAGGTACAGATAAATTTACAGAGATGACGCTTCCGAGAAGTTTGTTGGTGATGGTGAGGAGGGAGAAATCGATTCTAAGAACTTCATTTTTTTCTTTCATCAAGAGGGAGACTTATACATGTTTGGCAGGCAAGGGAAGGGGGTCAGTGCCTAGGGACAGGTGGAGGGCATGAGCAGGGTCATACTTAGAATCGCTGTTCTGGGGAATGGGAAGTAGGTCCCCTTCGAGTGCTGGTAAGGACTAGGAGCCATGTTGAGGGGTCCAGCCACTTGTAAGGGAGCCGTTGGCATTGGTTTAAGACCCTGCTGACCGCTGCGGGGGCCAAAGGCTCTTGTCCGGGAGGGTACTTACTTTTGTCATCACCAGAAGGATAATAATCCATGAAAGTCATACACTTGGTGAAAAATTCGTTGAAGTTAAAAGCGGGAGGTGGTTTTAAGAAGTTAACCTAAATAAAATAAAATGAGAAGTTTTTGGTTTTCCTGAGGGTTGTCTAGTCCTTTGAGTGTAATTTCTCAGCAGAAAGTCAGGGCGTTTGCTTTTGAATGTCTAGAAAATGATAAACAGTGGTTGGCATATGACATATCAAGACCACGAACCCCATGATATGATACACTGAGAATGGCACGACCTCATTTCTTGTCTTTTTTTTTTAAGAGACAAAGTCTCTTACCCAGGCTGGAGTACAGTGGCATGACCATAGCTCACTGCGGCCTCAAACTCCTGGGCTCAAGCGATCCTCTTGCCTCAGCCTCCTCAGTAGCTGGGATTACAGGTGTGAGCCACCACACCCAGCACAATGTCATCTCTGTGGTATTCTTCCCAAAACAAAGTGCATAAACTTTGTCCAATAATGAGAAAGCATCAGGCAAAACCAAGCGGAGAGACATTTGACAAAATAACTGATCAATATTTCTCTTAAGTGTCAGAAACTGGTGAAATTCAAATAAGGGCGTTAATTAATGAACAGTATGGTACCAATGTTAATTTCCTGGTTTTGACTATTGCACTGGTTATATAAGATGTTAACATTAAGGGGAGCTACATGAGAGATACATGGAAACTCTGTATTATTTTTACAACTGTTCTGTAAGTCTAAAATTAATTCAGATGGGGAGTGGGGTACTGCTATGGGCCAGCTAGGTTATGCCTGGCTTAGGTGTTGAGGTTGTGGACTGATACGTGGGGGACTGCCTCTTCTCTTCGCCAGCATCTCCACGGATCCCTGGTCTTTTCTTTCTTTCTGCCGTGTATGCTATTCCTTTGGCTTATCTAGCAGCACAGCTCTTCTCGCCTGTCATACCCTCAAAGCACAGTTTCTCTAATTGGTCATATACCAGGGACAATTCTGCTTGTAGTCAACCCTCAGCTTAAGCACAGTGTTTTCTATGAGGCAGAGCCTTGGGGAGGTCTCTCTTCCCTCACAGGACTTTGCTGCATTGCTCACCTCCAACTCTCCCCTCAGTGATCCCTTGCCCGGGGTTAGGAGGGTGTTGGGTAGAGAAGGCGAGGGCCAATGGCAGCCCTCTAAACTACTGGCTGCTCCTGGGGGAGCCACCAGATCCTTCCTTTTCCTTCAGCAAGGTCACTAGCCTCCCGAAAAGCCTCAGTACCCAAATTCCATAGCCTAAGTTACCCACAGAAAAGCCGAATCATTTCCTCCTGGAGTGCACCAGTCTTGGCTCCTCCCAGAAAAGCTGTCCTGGACTCCGGCCTCCTTATCCTAACCCAGACTGACCCCACCCCAGTCTCCAGCCCAGGAGCTCCGTGGAACCAGTCTTGCCAGTGTCTCTTCTGGCAGGGAGCCTCTGGCACAGACTAGCAGAACTCTCTGCAAACAGCAGCATCACACCTACCTTAACTGCTCTCTGATCTGGAATCCTCTCGATTTCAATCATGCTCCGGTCACAGAGCTGCCAACAGTTTGGTGACAGGATGACATCGTTCATCTGTGCCATGTTCTGTGCACGGCGCACGTCATCCACCGTCTGACCCATCACCAGAAAGTAGCTGCGTGTTTCGTCTCCAAAGACCAGCATGCTGATGTGGCCGGCAGCCAGTCCTGGCAAGAAGGCAAGCAAGAGGTTTGCACAAGAATTCTGTGGTACTTCCCAGCAGCATGGGTTCTTGGAGAAGGCAGAATCTTGGTGGGACTATACTACTTCAACGCAAAATCTCATCTCTAAAATTTTACATAAGAATCAGAGAATGCCTCTTCCAGGCCCAGGCCTTCAGAAACTCCCCTTCTCCCAAAGCTAGAAAGTTCAGTCACTAATTTTTGCCTTTCTGGGATATTTATCTCCCTGGAGGATCCTATCAGTCCCAAAGTTATTTTACCTTTTCTTCAATTATTTACACTTAAGGGTAATAGAGGAGAACTTTAGTAATTCCTGTTTTGGGAGAATTTGCATTTTATCAAAGATTGAGGTTCTAACAAAAAATAATACCTTAGGATCGAGTGTCAGACAGCAGCCAGAGAGGGTGGGGGAAAAGAAATAGGCATTTGACAGTCATGTGTCCCATCCCAACAACGGTTCTTTCAAGTTGGGAGATGAAGGTTTTGGCACCTGAGCAATATTATGACATGTATACAAAATATATGTATAAATGAACGACATGAGATACACATTTCTTTTAAACAACTGTAATACAATCAAGGATTTTTTCTTTTTACTCTCTGCTGTTCTGATCTGTCAAGGCTGATTTCCCCAGATACTACGTATGGTTAGTTTTCTGTCTCAAACACGCTGACGCTTAGACCCACTAAAGGAAAGGGTAATGGAACCCAGCTCTCTAATGGCCAATTGTCATGCACGTGAGGGACTCAGCGTCCATCATTCTCAGGAAGGAGACTGCATCAGACTCCCTGAGTGCCAACTTGGAAAAAATATTCAGTATTATAATAACTTTGATCTTTTTCAACAAAATATTTAACTTATTTGGAAATTTTGAATAACATCAAAAGGGGAATAGATTAAAGAAGGTTGAGAAGCAGTTAATTGTGTGACCCCAATGATCCCATCAGCTCTGACACTGGAGAGTTCTAAGTTTTACAAAGTTTAGCTGGGCAGAAGCGAACACCAACAGCGCCAACCCTAACTCTAGCTGTTGCTCATCATTTGTAAGTCTCAGAGTCTCATTCCTCCTCTATGAAATGGAAATAGTGATGCCTGTATCTCAGGACTGTGGTGAAGAAAATGGCATAATGTGTATGATGTCTGCAATGCCCTGTGGAAATGCGTGTGATTGTTACTATATTAATACATATGACCTCAAGAAGCCCTGTGTACAGCTGGAGCTGTGTTGCAGGCTGACCCGTTAGGCCTTCCTTGCACATCATTCTTGTGAAATGGGGGATGGCCCGTCTGATGTCATTGCTGAATCTATGAATCTGTGTAATGACCAGCTGGCTACTCTCTATTTTATTATACTGCACAATCTTGACAAGCAGCAACGTATAATAATAACAGCAATAGTAGTAATAAAGAACATTTTGTTTAGTGGTTACTAGGTGCCAAGAACTAGGTGTCAGTATACTAACTGACTTTTTCTAACAGCCTGTTAGGCAGATATGATTAGACCAAATCCTCTTAACCGGTAAGTGAGGGAGCCGAAATTCACATGCTGGTCAGCCGGATTCCAAAGTTCAAGGCATGATGGGGTTGAACCACCACGTTCTACTGTTTTCCCTTTGGGAGAGAGATGCCCCAGGAGTCAAGACCCATATCCAAACAGCTGTAGCATCTGTCCTTTCTCAAACGCTTACCTATCTTGACTTGGATATCTAGGCCTTCTTCAGATTCCTGGGTCTCAAATAATCCATGGATCTCCAGGCTACATTTAATTACCACCGTGATAATGTTTTTCAGCTGCTTTCGCTCCACCTTCCACATGGCTAGCAGTGCATCACCTTTAAGAGAGAGACATACTGGGGGCCTTTGACCTTCCCTGGGGATCAGTCTTTTTTCTTTTAAGACAGGGTCTCGCTCTGTTACCTGGGCTAGAGTGCATTGGTGTGATCATAGCTCACTGCAAACCTCAAACTCCTGAGCTCAAGCAATCCTCCTGCCTCAGCCTCCCGAGTAGCTGGGACTACAGGTGTGAGCCACCATGCCTGGCTGATTTTTTTTTTTTCTATTTTTTTTGTAGAGATGGGGGTCTCACTATGTTGTTCAGGCTGGTCTTGAACTCATGACCTCAAGTGATCCTCCTGCCTCAGCTTCCGAAAGTGCTAGGATTACAGGTGTAAGCCACCATACCTGGCCAGGATCAGTCTATTTTGTATAACATCTGTACTGAAACTTACTTGTCAAACATTCCTCAACCCACCTCCTGGACACTACTTTCTCTGAGATGTCTCCTTTGAGTACAGGCATCTCAACATTCCTTTCCTATCCCTCCCTTCTTAGCCTCCATACCTGCAAACTTTAGGATGTCTCCTCCATAAATCAACACTTCTGGGGGAAAAAAATAAATTAATTAAATCAAACCCTTATTCCTTAAAGCTAGTAAAAAGAATTCATTCTTCGTTAGTAGAATCGAAAATGGGTCAAGAGAACAGCAATTCAGAAAATAGGCTTATGCTAAAGATGTTATCTCAGACAAGTCACTTAACCCACTTGAGTCTGTTTCCTCAACTGTGAAACGAGTATGCTGAACCCGGTTATGTCTTTGCTCCGTAGCCGTGAATGGGGAAAGACAGGAAAGAGGACGGCGAGGTTTCTGAGGACACCTGAGGACAACTGCCTTCCTCTCAAAATAATGGAATGCTTTTTATTGATCTATTGATCAACATATGTTACAGGTTGGGACTTGCCGTGGGTGGGTGGCTGAGTGACAGGATTGCACAAGAAAGGGGAGCCAGGAAATGGGGAAGTCACCACCATGGTCCACTTGAGTTTTGTTTATTACCAACTTGCATTTTGTTAATTTTGACTTTATGGTATAAATGGACATTTTTTTTTCTCTTAGTTGTTTGTCATTGCAAATTTGTTGAGCGCCTGTTGTTTCGAGTGGGATGCAAAAAGGAATGAGACATAGTTTCTGCTTTTACGGAGCATTAAATTTTGTCTAGCGGGTAACATTAAGATGTTCCGAGGGAACTTAGAGCCTACTAAGACATGAAGGCCTGGCGTTTACCTTAACAGAGTAAAATCTTTCCTTCCTGAATAATAGTTCAAATGAACAATGCAGACGAGGTGGCAGTCAGAGGCTGAAAAGGGACTAAACTTCAGTCGGCTGTCAGTGCTTCAGTGTCCGTCATTAGGAGACGAATTGATAAATTAGTTACAGATCACTCTCTTCTATTTATACAGTCTCTGACTATGTTTGGGTTATAGTGATGCTAGCTTTTTAAAACACTTGACTATATTGAATATAATAAAAGTATTACTACTACAGTTCTTTTAAAACCAGTTTGTAATTCAGCCCTTTACCCCAAAACATCCTTTGTCTCAAATAGTCTCTATTAGCGAGAGCTCATTATATTTTTTCAGCTGTACTATATCATGTTTCAAAAAAGACTGGTTTCGTACAAGCTTCATGGGGAACATGAAGAGTGCTAAGCAATTCTACTCTACCAGGTTACAGCCAGCAACTACGGAAAAAACAATGCATTGAAGTATTCTTGAGCCAGGAACCCATGGGAAGACTTACTCTCCACAATTGCGCTTATGTAGTAGTTCAGGATCTCCACCAACTGCTCAGCCCCACGGTCCATGTACATGGCTGTGCTGAACTTCTCAGTCATCGCGGTAAAACCTGTAAAAAATGTGCAGCTGGTTTTCTTGGCTGCTTGGGGGAACCAAACGGAGCCGGAAGAGGGCTGTGCTGGAAAGCAGTGGGCCTTGGCTTCTAGGAACTGGCGGAGTTTCTTCTTGATGATCTTTGTGGCTAATCAAGTGTCAGACATGCAGCCCCCTCTGTGTTTGTTATTTTAGAGGTCAAGGAAAGGCTCCAGATGTCCTTTCTTCCAAATTCTCAACGGTCCAGCCATGACTGCAATTTCTTTAACTAAGAATAGAACTTTCATTCCAGGGTAATGAACACATACGCATTTTAAATACTTCTGAAGAGGTGGCAAGTTTACTATTAAGACGTAAACATCATCTAGGGACATCATTTTCTGAGGTCAATTTTGATGGGGGATGGGTGTGGGGCTTGGGACTTGGGAGGATGCGTTAGTGAAGTTGGGTCAGGGACGTCGGAACCTGAAGTTCCAGGTCTGGTACGTGGGCATGTTAAAGATATGCCCATGACTGGAAGTGCGGGGTGAGGGAAGATGAGAGCAAGCCAGCGCCAGAGGTTACCCCCTCCCTCTTGAGTTCTCAGTGGAGAACATCTGCTGCAACAGCCCGGGGGCTGGAAAACAGCCTCCCCACTCCGCAATCAGGCTGAGCTCTGCGTGTACTTCCGACGTGAAGCTGTTGCTCAGCCCATTGATCAAACATTCCTTTGCACTTGCCTGAAATGTCAACAAACATCAGGACTCCATCAAAATAATCCACAGAGGGTCGCTTTGGGGAGATATTGCCATAGACAATGAGGTCTGGTAAATGAGCTGCTATTTTGATGATGGCCCGGTCCAGTAATTCTTCTTTTTGAGCGTTCATGTTCAAGGCTAGTGTTCAGTATTTTATGGTGACAGGAAGCAGTCCCCAGATAGGTCTTCTAGAAAGAAAAGTTGGGAATCGATAACATCTGACTTGTTCATTTGTTCACTTTCCTATTGCTTTTTCTTCAGTTGCTTCGTTCTAATCTATGGACTGCTTATTTCAGTGATTGAATGGTGACGCCAGAGTTGCGGAGTCACACTCCAAAAGGGCCAATTTTCTATGCAGAGGAAAAGCCCTCCAACCCTGAATAGCTGTTACCTAAACAAGCACCATCACAAAGAGGCTGAAATGAAAGAGGGCAGCTGAATGGGCCCACCCATGTTCTGGAAGGGGTGAGCCCTCACAGAGCAAGGCTGGGGGATTAGGGGTCCCTAGCACTACTCGCTTAGGCCAGACTCCTTTTTCTTCTATCCTCATGTTTCCTTTTCTCCTCCCCGTCCCATTTGGTCTCTTATTTTTTCTCCCTACGTTCTGAAAATTAAAAAAAAAAAAAAAAACGTATCGGGAGGCTGAGATAGGAGGATTGCTTGAGCCCAGGAGTGTGAGGTTGCAGTGAGCTATGATGACACCACTGCACTCTAGCCCAGGCAACAGAGTGAGACCGTGTCTCAAGAAAAAAAAAAAAAGTGTAGTGAGTTTAAGTGTGTATTCGAATATTTACATGAAGGTGAGTAGAGTATTATATATAGACAAGAGATTAAGTCTATAAAGTTGTAAGATTAAATATAGAGAGAAAAAGAGTTCAAAAGGGTGTGTGCGTGTGTGAGACAGCTGGAAAGCTGGACAGCCTTCAACTGTAAGTAGAAGGAAATGTTGAAATTTCAATTTGCTGCCCAGTCAGTTCAGAGAAAACTAGGATTTCCTAAGTAGCTTCCTTCCTGTAGCTGCTGGGGCAGAGTAAATGCCCATGCCCAAATGTTGTAAAAATCATGCTCTACCAGCCTGAACAGTAATAGCATCCCCAACTCTTTCAGTGCCATCCAAGTTTCTGGAATAGATGATAAAGAAAATAAGAGATGTTTTTCTTTTAAAGGAACTGTTGGCCAGGCGTGTTGGCTCACACCTGTAATCCTAGCACTCTGGGAGGCCAAGGTGGAAGGACTGCTTGAGGTCAGGAGTTCTAGACCAGCCTGAGCAAGAGTGAGACCTTGTCTCCACTAAAAATAGAAAAAATTATCTGGGCAACTAAAAAAAATAGAAAAATTAGCCAAGCGTGGTGGCGTGCGTCTGTAGTCCCAGCTACTTGGCAGGCTGAGACAGGAGGATTGCTTGAAACCAGGAGTTTGAGGTTGCTGTGAGCTAGGCTGCCACCAGGGCACTCTAGCCCAGGCAACAGAATGAGACTCTGTCTCAAAAAAAAAAAAAAAAAAGAAATTGTTATTGTTGGTTTAATTCTGACCAGCAGGAAGAAACTGGTTAGCAATTTCAACCAAACATTGGTCATATTTGGATACATAAATGTATTAGAAGAAAAAAGTGAGATAATCACATATATTCCTTAGACTTAAGGAAAGCATTAAAAAAAAATGCCAGAGAAAACATTAGTATATTTAACAAACTTTAAAATGTATAGAAACCTCTAAAAGTGAGTACCAAATATTAGATATTGGATAACCTTTAAAAGGAAAAGCCCTGGTAAACTCAAATATTAAGAAGTGAACAAAAGATAGAAGAAACATATACAGTTTAAAAAAAAAAGGGTAGCATTAAAAACTCAATAAAGACCATAGCATGTACTAGGAACAGTTAATAGAAAATAAGTAAAGCAAATAAATAATTTTAGATGGCAAATTTGGTAAGTGCTATATGAACTTTTAAGAAGAGTGTGAGAAAACTGAATACCCAGAATGAGCTGAGACTTAGGGAAAATGCCAAAGTTAAAAAAAACCCAGAGGGATTTTAAGCTTTATTGAAAACAAGGAAACTAATGAAAGAGAAATAAGGACAAAGCTTAAATATGGTATACTACACAACTCTTCTTTTGTTTTTGCCTTCTCCACCATGGAGAATTGAAAAGTATAAAAATATTGCTAAGAAAGAATCGAAATTTAAGAAAGTAGTGATAAAGCACTTAGCCAGTCATTTTAAATAAATTCAAGTAGCCATCCCCAGTCAATTTATATCCTCAAATATTTAAGGAACTGAAAAATGTAATGTCAGTAATTTCAAAAAATAGTGGAGAGCAACAGATGGAGTAGAAAACTGCAGATGGGCACATTTTCTTCTGAATTTCAAAAGGTGAATCTACATGTCGATTCCAGAAAACACAGACTGATAAATACGACGTATAAGTCAAGATAATCTAGTTTATGCTTCTTTAACAAATGGCCCAAAAATCTCAATGGCTTGCACTAATAAAGGCTATTGCTCATACTACATGTCTGTTGTGGGTTGGCTCTCCTCTGTTGTTGCCTTCGCTTTGGGACCCACACGGGGACATTCTGGTTGCCAAGGCAGTGGGAAAGACGATGCAGTACGGAACACGCATTCTCTTCCCAGAAGTGACATATTTCATTTCTACTCATGACACTGACCAAAGTGAGTTACGCAAACCTACCTAACTTCAAGTAGGCAGGCAAGGGCAATCCTACCATGCATGCAACAGGAGAGAGAGAGAGTTGGAGTATTTGGAGCAGCTTCAATGGTTATTTAGATCAGCAAGAGGTGATTAAAAGGAGTCAAATGAATTCACAGCCAAGAGCAAGCTAACCTTCTTTCCTTTCTTAAAAAAGGGTTATTAAACTTTTAAATCAAGAGAATCCTATAGACAAAGTGTATCTTGACTTTAACAAGGCATTTGACCAAATTTCTTGTATTCTTGTGTGTAATAGGAATGATGAAAATATAGTTAGGTGGTTAATGATCATACCTAAAGGATATTGATTAGTGTTCCAACGTCAACTCAGAGGGAAGTCTTCATGGGCATGCTAGAGAACTTTGATAAAGATATAATTGGAAGATAGCCACTAGGGAAGACAGTAGGGATGGTCCTTAAAAAATTAAAAACATAACTAGCATATGCTCCATCAATCTCACTTGTGTATATATCTAAATGGAAATGAAATCAGTATGTCTAAGAGATATCCACATTTCAGTGTTCATTGCAGCACTATTCACAATAGACAAGACATGAAATCACCGTAGGTGTTCATCAACAAATGAACAGTCAAAAAAATGTGGTCTATATATTTATATAAAATGAAATACTATTCAGCCTTAAAATAGAAGGAAATCTTGTCATTTGTGACAACATGGATGAACCTGGAGGACATTATGTTGAGTGAAATAAGACGGGAACAGAAAGACAAATACTACATGATCTCACTTATATGTGGAATTTCAAAAAGTCAAATTCACAGAAGCAGAGAGTAGAATGGTGGTTGATGGTGGTTGGCAGGGGCTAGAATGTGGTGGGAGGAATGGGAAGATATTGGTTAAAGATACAAAGTTTCAGTTATACAGGATGAATAAGTTCCGGAGATCTACTGTAGAACATGATGATGATAGTTAATAATGTATTGTACACTTGAGAATTGCTAAGACAGTAGATTTTAAATGTTCACCACAAAAAAAGGATACGTATGTGAGATGACGGATATATTAATTAGCTTGATTTAATTGCTTCACATTGTATACATATATCAAAACATCTTACTATACACCATAAGTATGTACAATTTTTGTCAATTTTACTTTAATAAAGTTGGAGGAAAATAAATAAAGTTAACAAAATATAATCGGAGGAAAAGCTAATGAATGATAGAACCAGGATCTTAAAATATCTTAATCAACTGAAATAACAATGAAATTTCAGAAAAAGAAGTGCAAAGTGCTGTTTTTAGACTTTCTAACAAAGTCAAATGCATAAGCGCATGATGCGAAAAACTAGATTTACTACAAATTAATGCTATCTTTTAAAACACTATATTGAAACATAACACACATGCAGAAAAATGCAGAAATTATAAGTGTATAGTTTGAATTACTATAAAGTGAACAAATCCATGTAATACCCATTCCTATCAAGAAAACATTACCAGCAGTCCTGAAGTCCTTCTCAGGCCATCTCCCAGTCATTCCCCCTCCCTTCTCCCCGAAGGAAACCTGATTTTTAACACTGTAGATCATCTTTAACAGTTTTTTTTTTTTTTTTGAGACAGAGTCTCACTTTGTTGACAGGACTAGAGTGCTGTGGCGTCAGCCTAGCTCACAGCAACCTCAAACTCCTGGGCTCAAGTGATCCTCCAGCCTCAGTCTCCCAAGTAGCTGGGACTACAGGCATGCGCCACCATGCCTGGCTAATTTTTTTTTTTTCTATATATTTTTAGTTGTCCAGCTAATTTCTTTCTATTTTTAGTAGAGACGAGGTCTTGCTCTTGCTCAGGCTGGTCTCGAACTCCCAAGCTCAAATGATCTGCCCACCTCGGGCTCCCAGAGCGCTAGGATTACAGGCGTGAGCCACTGCGCCCAGCCAACAGTTTTTAAACCTTATATAAACGGAATCATACTGTATCTTTTGTGTTTGTGACATTCATCCATGTTGTGCATATATCAATAATTGTTCACGTTCAATGCTGTATAGTATTCCATCACCTGATTATACCACTAAGTATTTATCCATTCTATTATTGATCCATGGGTTGTTTCCAGCTTTAGACTATTAGGATTAATACTGCTAAGAACATTTCTTGTATATGTGTTTTCGTGGACATATCTATGCACTTTGGGTATATAACTAGGAGTGGAATTAATGTGTCATAGTATATACACATATTAAACTTTAGTAGATCTTGCCAAACAGCTTTCCAAAGTGGTAGTACCAATTTACATTCTAACAGACAAGGTATGAGAGTTTAGTTGCTGTTTTTCCCACTCAACACTTAGTAGTATTGCCAGTCTTTTCAAGCTTTAGTAATCTTGGTAGGTAAGTGGTAGTATCTGCAGTTTTGTGTTTCCCTGGTGGTACTAATGAGATAAAGCGCCTTTTCATATGTTAATAGGACATTTTGATGCAATGTGGGGGGTGGGGGGATTGACAACACTTGAATAAACCCATACGAAATGCAGTTTTAAGGTACATAAGCAGTGTTCATATCTGATCCAGAGGATTCGATTTAGTCTGCCCACTTTATCTGAAGTTCATTGATTCTGGTACATGAGGAATGATGGAAGAGATTGGAAATGTTAAGTCAGGAAATAATGACATTGGGTTAAAAATGGTAGTTGTGCTCAAATATTTGGACTGAAATGTGGGGTAAGTAGGAGACACAGGTCCCCATGCAAAGTGTAATGGGGGCCCCTGCAGTCAAGAAAAGAATGCCCCTGTTTTCTGATGCAGGAATTTGGTTTGGCTAAGCAAGAACAATGGGAGGTGTGGAGAGGGAAAGGAGAGTTGCTGTATTTTTTCTTCAGTGGAGGGAGCTAGTTATTAAAGAATTAATGATCTCAAACAGTATGCTTTTGTAGGCATGGATGCTCTGAAGAGGCTTCCACAGATGTGCTGAGTAGCCACAGAACTGAGACAGGACAGAGCAGAACTCAGCAGGCTGGAGCTCTGTTCTTCCCTCTCCTGCCCCTGGCTAACTGACTATCTCAGCTTTCATCTCTGGCTACCACTTGTAAGATTGTCAGATTGAGCAAATAAAAATATAGGGTGCCCAGTGAAACTTGAATTTTAAATAAACAATGAATAATTTTTGGTATAAATATATTCCAAATATTGCATTTTATCTAGCAACCCCATTTCATCTAGCAAACAGCCCCTTCGATCCTGGCTATACCACACCCTCCTCACATGAATGGTATGGATTGTTTCGCTAAAGTTTTAACACTGTATGGAAAATGGGTTAGATTTATTCTTTGTTGATCCGGAGGACCAACTAGGATCAATGACTGGCAATCACTCAGAGGCAAATATAAACAATGTAAGAATAAACATTCAAACTGGGCAGTTTTAGGAAGTATTGGATAGCTACCTATCTGCCCGTGAGGTTAGAGCTGATTCTTTTCTTTTTTTTCAGAGACTCAATGCCCCGGATTGAGTACAGTAGCATCATCCTAGCTCACTGCAACCTCTAACTCCTGGGCTCAAGCGATCCTCCTGCCTCAGCCTCCTGAGTAGCTGGGACTATAGGTATGCGCCACCATGCCTGGCTAATTTTTTCTATATATTTTTTTCAGTTGTCTGATTAATTTCTTTCTATTTTTAGTAGAGACGGGGTCTCGCTCTTGCTCAGTCTGGTTTCAAACTCCTGAGCTCAAACAATCTGCCCGCCTCGGCCTCCCAGAGTGCTAGGATTACAGGCGTGAGCCACCATGCCCAGCCTATTTAGTAAATATTTCTTGAATGCCTACCATGTCCCAGACACTTTGCTGGAAGCTTGCGATTGGTCCATGCAGGTGGTCCTGGCCTCCTCCCTTAGCTGGCATTCTCATTGGGGCTGCTCCCCTTCCCAGCCTCCCGTCTCCTGGCTGTCCCTTCCAGACACACGCAGAGGAAATGCCCTGAAATGAGTCTCTCCTTGGTACATTACTTTTCACGTTCAGCCACCAGGGGACTCCAGTTTTGCTGGGTCAGACTCAGACTGTTCAATTGCTCTTCTTTCTCTTGGGTACCAGGGAACAAATTGTCCTCTATAGTGCCAGACTTTAAAGTCAGGGACACACTTCAAAATATCATTGTACTACTCCAATGCTCACTATGATCCTGTTGTTCAGCGAGTTTATAAAAATCATTTTAATACTTTTTATTTTTAGTTTGTACCAACTCTTTCTTTTGGTAATGAATTTTTAAGCCTATTATTTGCAGGATAAAATATTGGTTCCAAATGTAGAAGAGCAGCATGAATCCTGGCCTGAGGAAACCTTTATCCTATTTGCATGTGAGGATCCCTCATTTGCCTTTTTATTAAAAAAAAATCTCCTCTTGGGGCCTTACCTTCTCTTTCCATAATGTATAGAGGCTGCAGTCACAACTCAGCCAAGGTGTGCGTGGTGGTGGAGGGAGTAGGGGGCTCTATTGTCTTGGTGGTGGGGGCTTTTGGGCAAGAATAATACAATGACCCAGTGGATCAGAGAATGGCATACAGTAATTCTCAGGTTTATTTCATATATTAGAACTGAAAACACAGCTATCCCATTAATATGATTTAGATTTTTTCCCAAAAGTACACTGGGTTACTCTTGCTTCTAGTGAAATTCACCTGGCCCTCTTCTGCTTACTCACTTTGTCTTTAAAAAAAATTTGACTGTATTTTCTCTCTTTCTGATTGACTTTTCAGTTGCAAATTCATATATGTTCTGTATAGATCATTTCTAGAAGTGTTAATTAAGAACAGGCTTAGAACTAATCTATTTCTTTTCTCATAATTTTTTTCTAATATTTGAAGATTTTTTTTACATATTTCTTTCTATATTATGGATTATACCAAAAGTATATATATACTTATAAAACACACAGAATATAGCCTGACATATCATAGGTATTCAGTAAATAGCTATGACTGTGCTGTTTCTCTAGGTTCCATAGATGGTTTTGTGTTCCTGTGTTCTTCTCAGAATTGTTAAAACGATTATTAATTCAGGGGCAAGTGTGATGATGTTGCTTTGGCAGTGTGCCAACCAGCAGTTATTATACAGCACATTTTGAAGGTTCTGGTTCTATATGTTGCCAAACAATCTTCATAGAGACAGCAAAAACCTATGTATTCTCCGAGTGATTTGGGATTTTGAGTTTTGATTTCTTTAGGTATTTGTTTTAAAAATGGGAAGCTTATGGTGTTAGCTGTGGGCTTGTAAAAAATTTTTAGAAAATAAATGGGAAGCTTAATTTTGGAACTAATCTCTTTGACCTTTGGGTAGTCTATTAAGTATTAAAATATAGCATATCTAAAATATATGATAAATCCTTCATAATGGGTTCCTATTTATTAGAATGCTAAAAATTAGAAAATCATAATTTTTATGAGACAAATGATAAAAATCATAAACCCATCAAATGTTCACATTTTTTATTTGAAAATTTAATAATACAGGGAATTTATGAAATTTATATTTAGAGGTTAAAGACTTTTCTAAGGTCACTAATAAAGGGAAGAATTAGAAAAGGACTTATAGACTGAACCACATCTTTGATGCTTTTTTCATTACATCCTTTTAATAAGAGAACTTTAATGTAACTCTTAGGTTCAATAAACATTTTCCTAAACCTTCTATATTTATACCTCTATAGTAACAGTTACTATTTACAATAATGACACAGATGTACAATGTATATATATGAAAGGATTTTTTTTCTCAGTAGAGGCTGAAACACAGAAGGCTGGGGAGCAAAAAGAGTGAATTCTCAGTTAACCAGAATTTTTAACGAAGCTGGAAACCTTAAGCAGTCAAATTTGTATACACCTTTGTGTACACTTTAAGTTTCTTAAGTGGTCATATTTGTAGATAACTTTTTCAGAATTCCTAGGTTTTTTTACAGCAGAAAAGATAAGCACTTAAATTACCTCCCTCCTCTCTTTTAGTCCTTTGCCCTCATTAGGCTGGTTTGGTCTTCCAGGACAAGCAAGTTCTTACGTATTTCTCTTCTTTGAAAAACCTTCCAGTCAGTGGTCATTCAACAACTTTTCACTTCTTCATAGCTTTCATTAAGTCCTCTACAGCTATAACTGTACATCAGTGAAAATTTTTTTAAAAAAATAATTTTTTTTCATATTTGTTATCAGATATTCATGGCTGGAATCTCTTAAATCTGTATTAACTATAGTAAGCTGCTAGGAATGCTTTCAGTGCTGTGTAATTAATGCCACCGTCACATCCTTAAAATATGCCCGCACATGGTGCTTTCCCCTCCCTTCTTTCCTCCCCCTTCACACACACACACTCTCTCTCTCTCTCTCTCTCTCTCTTTCTCTCTCTCTCTCTCTCTCTCTCTCTCACACACACACACACACACACGCACACGCACACACACGCACACACGCGTGCGCAAAGCGCACACTGAATTGGCATTCTCCAGCAGGCCTGCTTCTGGAGTTGGGAGATGTCAGCCTGCTGGGAGGGGTAGGGGGAGGAGGAAGAGGTGGGGCTCTACTCTGATTAATTACCTTAGGCATTCAGGGGTGGGGCTTCCTTCAGCCATCTGCCTGAGATATGGGAGGGAGCTGGAGAAAGGAGGAGGGGGAGAGACTGCCAGAGAGGAAGAGAAAAGAAAGGAAGAAACATTAGAAAGAAAAAGGAAGGAAACTGGTATAAAGGGAGATCGATTACCCACCCTTAAATAGCTAGATTGGGGGGGAGGGGGGTGGAAAAGAAAGCTGTGGAGGTGTGCCCCAGCACCGCTGTTTTGAAGGGTTTATCTTCTACTCTGTTTGGTTTATGGAGAAAAAGAAAATGGTAACTCAGGTAAGATTTGTGCTTCCTCAGTCTGTTTCTTTTGTCGTCTCTGCGATCTAAATAAAGGTTTGGGGGTGGGGTAAAGTAAGCAGAGTTTTAATTATTATTGTCGTCTTAAAAAAGGCCAGATTTATTGTTATCAGCTGAAAAGTGCTGGTCTGTGTCTGTCGAGTCCGTTTATGTGTGTGTTATGTATCCGTATCCTTTTTCCCCCCTCCCTCAGCTCCATAGCAGATTCCTGTTTCCTGTACTGTGCAGCTGTAGCTGAGGAAAGACCCTGTGGGGATTTGTCTACCTCTTTGTCTTGGTTCTGAGAAGAGGGAGGGAAAGACTGCAGAGGTAGGAAGAAATTCTTACAGACTGCCAAAAAGAGGGGAGAGGGATCGACTTCCTTTTAGAATTGCAGAAGAATTTATGTTATAGGGAAATCCGATTCCTGATTCCCTTTGGTTTCTCAGAACTGGCTATGGAATTGCAGTTTTGCTGCCCTTGCTCTAAATGGCTTATTAAAAATGAAGGTTAGAAAAGAATGTTTAATTTTCATAGCTTTGCTACTGTCAAAGAAGATTTTCAGTAGGAACCTTAGGAGCATCCAGGTGTAACAGAGGCAGGTAGAGCCTTTCCTGACAGGAGAACAAATCTGAATATATAAATGACAATCACACAGGCTTTAAAAGACATTTGAAGGAGAGGAAGTAGGAAATGGATGATATCTCTCCTCCCTCTCTCTCATCTCTCCCCTCTCCATCTTTCTTTCTCCCGCGCTCCCTCCCTCCCTTCTTCCCTCTCTCTCTCCCCCTCTCCTCCTCTCTCTCTCTCTCCCCCTCTCCCTTTACTCCTCCCCTCCTTTCCTCTCTGTCCCTACCTTTTTCTCCCTGCCTCTCTTCGGTTATGTCTGGCAATATCTAATCTGCATTTTAGCAAGTCATCCCTGACAAATGGAAAGGTGAATTCTCTGCCACAGTTCTCCCTAGTGGAGCAATTTTTCTTGTTGTCACCCTTCTGTATGTCCTTCTACCCTTTTTTCTTTATGTGTAGGTCGAAAGGGAATAACGATGCTGTGATTTGTCAGTGAGAAATCATTTCCATCATAGAACATTCAAGTCCTTTCGTCTCAGACTTAGGATCAGTTTCACTCGAGGCTTTTATGCTCTGTAGGGAAATTTCATCACTGGACAGTGCTTTCCTTTTAAGGAGGTTGTCCTTTTTTTGTGTTTTCTCTTCTCTTCCTCTCCAAGTCACCACCGGAGGGCGAGAGAGTCAGCTAGCTATCAGGATAGAAGCATCATTTTAGGAGCTGGAATCCTCTTCTGTTAAATGTTATATAATGCCCTGCAGTACTGTTTAAAAGGAGGGAGACCTGTAGTGAGACCCTTTGTGACCCAAAGGAAAGGAAAGCTTCAAAGAATGTATCTTTTCCAAAGTAATTTTTCACCAGATCTGAGATTGGAGATTATCAAGAAACCCCTCCCTCTTCTGGAAAGTGAAAAAACCTTTGAAACATTTCTCTTCTGCTTCTTAGCCTCTCATCATCAGTCTAACAAACTCTTTTGAAATACTGTTTTTTTTTTAAAAAAAAGTTCGTAAAAGAGAAAACCTATTTCTGAATTCTCTGCGTTGCTTGGGATGTGATACTTGCTTAACCTTGGAGCCCTCATTCAATTTTATTAACTGGCAATATCAGAGGGTAACGGCTCTCTTCTTCCTCAGATATTACTGAAGGCTTTTCACCTACTTGACTTTTCATTATATATATTTTTAAATCAGTGAAAGAGTTATCTAAACTAGGAATTTTTATAATGAGTTTTCTGTGGCCTCTTGGAACATTTCCCCTTAATTTCTAGAGGAGCTGGTAAGTACAGTATGTGTGAGCATAACTTAGAATGCATATGCTTATGCACATTGAATATTGTGGTCTTAATACTATTTAAGGAAACTGTAATTTTAGGAATGAAGCAGAAGAAATAAATGGGAATGGGAAAGAGGGATTTTTTGATGCTTAAGAATTCTAATAGATAAATTAAAATCACCATGTTTTATTAGGATGTGCTGAATGCTGAAGGAAAGAAGCAACTAGTTTTTACCCATCCTGAAATTATACAACTGGAAAGGATAGAATATCAAAATTGTGGATTTCCAATATTCTAGCGTATTTGTTTTGTTGTATACATAGAAATGTTAATATGTACATAGTTAGTAATCGAGAGGGGAAAAGTCAAAGGAAATAACCAGCTGGGCCAAATCTTTCATTTATTCTGTGGTTTTGTTTCATATTTTGTTTTGTTGTGTTTTTTTGAGCCAACCGTCCAATCCCAACATTTGATGATGACCTGTCACATAAGCTTTCTTAATATAAAATGTCTATACTGGGTAGGACTGGGTTATCAAAGTTAAGTGATTTATTATAATATTTAGTGTCTTGACTAGTATATTAAGAGATATATAGATGTGTTTTCTTTATTTGCCACCCAGGTACTTTACATCTTCAAATCATGCCATTTCTCTAGTCCCTAATTTCCAGAGCAGCTGGTGGAAGAAGGGGTTTCAGTAGATGACATTTTCACCATACAATATTGGATCCATATCAATATTTGCCCAGTGTGTGCGTTTTATTATTACATATGCTCTAGTTTTCTAAGACCTGTTTGTGTTTTAATTAGTAAACTGCTCTGTCATTTATATTAATAATAAGAAATCAAAAAAAAGCAAATGGCAATTTAATCACAAAATTCTAATATAATAGACATGCTCATGTGACATTTTAAAAATAATTACCTTGTTCATGTATATGTCATAGGAGTATATCACTGAAGTCTTCTCTTTGAGCTTATTAACCAAATTATTGCATCTTCTCACATCTATGAAAGTAACAATGTGGAATCAAAAGAAGGAAAAGAGAAATCATTCTCATACTATATGTAAATTAGAAAAACAAAATTACAAGTGATTTCAACTCTAATTAGTGAACAAAAAGGTTTTAGCCAGACTCAAACTCAGTTATACTATTTATTATTGAAAGGGAAAGTGTACTAGGCAGAGAGGAAAAGATTTTACAGTGTGGATGTGAAAGAAAATTTTTGTACTCTACTATGGTATAAGACTGCCAGTTTCTGTGGAACACAAAGCCCTCCCTTTCTTGGACAGCTCAGTGCTTTGCTGGCATTTTCTTCAAAATCTGTTTTCCATCAGGACCAAGAGGAGGGAAGGTGTTAGGAATAAGGGAGGTTGGAAAGGGGGTTGCTGTTCCTTTAAATAGTGCTGTGAGTCCATGTGGCAGCAGGCCGCTCTGAAGTGTATTCTTTTGTAATGAATCACCAGTTCCATTGTCTGCTATCTCCCCTCTTTGTGGCTGGGAGGCTGAAGTCTTTCACCTGAGCTGCTGCCAGTTTGCTCTTCTGTTCCTGGGTGGTTGGGAGAAGAGAAGAGGGAGGGTATTTTATGCTTTAATTAAAGACAGATAAGAGAGCAGGTATGTTTCGCTTTGTTTCATTTTCTCCGATGCTTTCTGTTTTTGTTGTTTTTTGAAATTAGTTGGAGTAGGGAATCTATTCGTGATTTTGCTTAGCATATCCCATTTTCTGAGAATTCTGGAAATCGGCAGAGTATTGTCTCCATTTTGTGGTATTGCTTTAGAGTGATTCCATTCTGTTGCCTGCCAGTCATGCTCCCTTGCCACCCGAACCTCATCCCACCCTTCGTCCGTGGCGCTGCAGCCACACTGTTTGTTTTGGCATACTTTCCACTTTCTATGGGCTGCACAGGATTTGGGGAAGTTGGGAGGATAGGCGAGGATTGTGGGTTGGAGACTAAATTTATGTTACTTTACAATGAACAAACAAAAGCCTTACTTTTTCCAGAGATTTGAGTTCCATACTGCTCCATCTCTTCAGTTATAACCATTTCCTTGCCAAGGCCAAGACTGGCTCTTGAAAAGTATTGCTATTCTAAAAACGACTTAACTTTGCTGAAAAGATACCCAGAATTCCATAAATGGAACTGTGACAAAATCTGAGCAATTTTGATTCATTAAATGGTTTTTCCTTCTCAGTCACAACCCAACCACACATTCTTCTTTTTTTTTCTTTTGCCCCTTCCCTCTGTTATTTTTTCCTTTGTCTTTCTCCTTAGTTTTGCAGTTGAGTCTAGGTAAGCGAGGTGTTTGACAACCTACTATTTAAGTTTGAATTGCTGCAGAGGACATCTCCATGTTGAAAGGTAATGACATTCTTCATCCCTCTCAGTCAGTGATAGAGCATAAGCTGAAATTGCTGGTTTTGTATATCCAGTTTTCTGTTCTTCCCTAAAAAATTCCAAACTCACATTTACACAAATTGTCATATGGGAACAATTTCAAATCTCTTTGATTTTTTCATAGAGTACTCAAATTTTAACTTCCTATCATGTAATTCCTTACCTTGGATTGTTTCTTTGACATCTATTTTTGATACTCAAACTGTCACTTGGAACCAGTCATACTAATGACACACCCCCTGTACGTACCCCAGTCTCCTTCTGGTATACTGTTCTTCTCTGGGATCTGACATCATTGGTATACCAAGCAGTCCCTTCTGAAGTCATAATTCCTCACTTGTTTTTTTCCCAACATTCCAAACTGCTATCAAATCTTTTTTGAACGTTTCTTTACAACACTTTATATATGAAATACACCTAGCACAAATAGAATGCTCCCCTGCAATAAATATTTGGCAGTTTTGATTGTAGCAACTTTATTATTGGGCTTCAGTGCTCAGCCTCTTCTAGGCTCTGGGAAATGCTGCAGTCTGCCATCATGATGTATTGTTCCATTTCTCAGACTTTTAAATGTTTCTCTATCACAATTAGAATGATTAAATTCAGGAAACCTTGGAGTCAAATATTTCATTAGAGGTCATTGCCAGAGTGAATAATTTAAAATGTAAGTCTGATTTTGTCACTCCCATGCTTAAACCTTACAGTTGTTTGTTTCCCTTCAGACTCAAAATCTTGTGGCCTTAAAAAGATCTTTACGACACTGCATGATCAGGAGCCTGGCTATCCTTGCTGCCCTTTTCTTTGCATATTTCACTCCAGTGACACTGTCCTCTTTGCTGTTCGTTTGACACACCTTACAACCTCCTGCTCAGGCCTTTGCTTCTGCTTTTCTCTCTGCCTGAAATGCTATTCCCATGGACATCCACAAGGTTTGCTCTGCTCACATGTTACTTCTCAAGGGAGACTTCTCTTTTGATCTTCCTGTCTAAAATAGCACTCCCTCATCACTCCTTATGCCCTCATGCTGCCTTTTCTTCACTTGTCATTGATTTTAGTGCTTATCATTACTTGTTAGATGTTTGCTTGTTATCTGTCTCCCCTCGCCCCCACAAAGAATATAAACTCCATGAAGTCAGGGACTTTATGCACAGTCTGTTTGTATTCCCAGTGTCTAGAACAGTACCTGGAACATAGTCATAATAATTACAGCTAATTCTTGTACATACTTATGATGTATTGATATCAGATACTGTTCTAAGCACTTTGCCTACAGTAACTCATTGAATCCTCTCAACAACCCTGTATTATCCACATTATACAAAAGGGGGAAACTAGGCATGTGATGATTGGGTAACTTGCCCAAGTTCATACAGCTGTCAAGAGATGTAGGGATTCACATCCAGACAGACTAGCATGGAAATTGATATTGGTAACCATTGTACTCTAATGCCCCTTGTAGGTATTGGATATTCAGCAAATATTTGTTGAACGAATGAATGAATTAATTTAGGTGAGACTCTATGATTCACTTCTGAAATTACCATCTCTGACTTACTCAGTACTTAGATGAAACATGTGCAATAACAGAATCCACTGTTGAATAAAAGGAATTTATTATTATTATGTGGTAAAATGTAATTATTATATTAGGATATAATTATTTAATAATATTAATAATAGTTGTAATGTACATACTATGTGTTAAGCATTATCTTAAATGCTTTACATATATTAAGTCATTTATTTCTTCTCAGCAGCCTTGTGAGATAAGTACTATTAATATACATATTGTGGAAATTAGGAAACCCAAAGAGTTTGGCTCTAACATCTTTGTTCTTATCCAACACTAATAATGACTGTCACTGAAATAACTTTTTGTTTTTGCATACCTACTTTGTGCCAATTTTACATACGTATCACATTTATAGTTTATTACATTCATATCACATATCAGTTGTCAGTCACCTTTTGAGGCCAGTGGTGTTCTTCCCATTTTTTGCATGAGACTGAGATTCTAGAGGTCAAGCAACCTGGTGACTCTGGGTTCAGACAAACCTAGGTTTCAAACTGGAGCCCTATTTCCTTCCAGATTCACATACTATTTAATTATATTGTTAACCTTATAAGATAAATAGTTCCATTATTGGCCATTAAAAAGTAGAAAAGTTTTCCTTATGATGAGCTAAAATCTGTTTTTGTTACTGTGCTCTCACTCTTCCTAGGTCTATCATCTGGAGTCATATAGAGTAGTTTAATCTCGCCCGCATAAAAGCCAAATGTTTCAAGATACTGCTGAATGTTCTTTTAATCTTCTATTGTCTTTGCTCCTTTTTCCTTCTTCCTTGAATTATTCCTCATGGATATGAAAACATGGTTTCCAGAATCTTTACTGGCTGTCCTGGACTAATTGCATTAATTTTTATGAATGATTTATTATTTATGTATGTCTAATTACTAAGTAAAAATACCAATTATGAGTATTTAAAAAATTTTTTATTGATACATAATAATTGTACATATTTGTGGGGTACACATGGTATTTTGATACATGCATGCAATGTGTAATGGTCAAATCAGAATTAGACTACTTATCACCTCAAACATTTATCATTTCTTTGTATTGGGAACATTTCAGATCTTCCCTTCCAGCTGTTTTGAAATACACAATAAATTGTTATTAACTAAAGTGACCCTACCGGGCTATCGAACACTAGAACTTATTTCTTCTATCTAACTATATTTTTGTACTCATTCCCCGAGCTATTTTCATCCCACCCCCCGCCCCCCAGCCTCTGGTAACCATCATTCTACAAATATGAGTATTATTAAATATATCTTTGTTGTAAGTTTTATTTTATGATATTTCACTTTACTCAGTTTTTATAACTTACAGATCAGGTAGTGTTATCAGCAATTTATAACTTCAAAAATGAAAGGATATTACCTTTAACTCCTAAGTAGAATATTATTTTTCTGTTCCCTTATAAAGCATGCTATCAGCTAATTGGCAAGAGTCTACCTGTCTTCTAACCTCTGGGTCTTGCCCTTATCTCTGTCACTGAGATTTTCATTTTTTAAACTTATTAAAATGCCGTTTTGAAGATGCCAGTTGAATTTACAAATGACGTTGAAAATCAAATTTGATCACTTCCTTGAGATGTTGAAATTATGTCAAAAAAAGAATGTTTGAAAACCAAAATTGGAATTTTTTTTTTCCCTTTTTGGAGGCAAGATTTTGCTTTCTGTTGCCCAGGCTGGAGTACAGTGGCACAATCATAGCTCACTGTAACCTCAAACTCCTGGGCTCAAGGGATCCTCCTGCCTCAGCCTCCTTAGTAGCTAGGACTACAGGCACATACCTCTATGCCCAGCTAATTTTTTTTTTTTTTTTTTTTTTTTTTTTTTGGTAGTAATGGGGTTTTGCTGTGTAGCCCAGGCTGGTCTCAAACTCCTGGCTTTATGCGATCCTTCTGCCTCAGCCTCTGAGAGTGCTGGGATTACAGGTGTCAGCCACCATGCCTAGCCCAAAATTGGAAATTACAGAGCCTTTTAGATTAATAGCAACTGTAAAATGTGATGTTATTTTCTATTGAAAATAGAAGTAAAACACAATAAAAATCTAAATAAAACCTTGAAAAATGCTGGGCACGGTGGCTAGTGCCTGTAATCCTAACACTCTAGGAGGCCGAAGCGGGAGGATCGCTTGAGCTTAGGAGTTCGAGACCATGTCTCTATTTTGAAAATAAAAAAATAAAAATAAAATGAAAACCTTGAAAAATATTCTGATTTAATAATACTAATTATAAAACAAATACTATAGAAATATTCTTAGATTAGCTTACTTTGGCATATTATTTTCATCATGCCTCTTGAATTTTTTTTCTGAAAGGCTACTAGTTTCAGAATAGTAGAATAACATTTTTCATTTAATCACTCAGGAAATAAATACAGCTAAATTGCTATTAACCAAAGGAAATATAGTTTTTAAAAATTGTAACTTGAGGCTGGGTTCAGTGGCTCACCTTTGTAATCCCAGCACTTTGGGAGGCCAAGGCAGGAGGATTGCTTGAGGCCAGGAGTTGGAGACCAGCCTAAGCAATATAGCAAGACCCCATCTCTACAAAAAGTAAAACAAAATTAGCTAGGTGTGGTGGCACTCGCCTGTAGTCCCAGCTACTGGAGAAGCTGAAGCAGGAGGATCCCTTGAGCCCAAGAGTTTGAGGCTGCAGTGAGCTATGATCCTGCCACTGCACTCCAGCCTGGGTGACAGAGCGAGACCCTGTCTCAAAAAATAAAAAAATAGAAATAAAAATTTTAACTTGAAATCATATAACTAAAGACACTAAATTCATTCAGAATTCCAGGATAAAGTTCTGCAACCAAATTTTGATATTTCATTTTTAAACGAATATTTAAGCAGAAAATACAGTAATAGAAGTCAGTATTTATTTTATGGAATTATAAATGAATACTTTTATGTCTACAAATGATGTAACTATATTCTTTGACCTAATGTTGATTATGAAATTCCTCAGAGGAAATTTTGAAGAGATAAACTCAACTTAAGGAGATTGGATTTTGGAAGACTCTTAGAGCAAGGATCCACACAAACTTTTTCTGTAAAGGGCCAGATAGTAATATTTTTGGCTTTGCAGGCCACGCTGTCTCTGTCATAACTACTCAACTCTGTTGTTGCAGCGTTAAAGAAGCCATAGACGGAATGTAAACGAATGGGTGTAGCTGTATTCCAGTAAAACTATTTATGGACACTGAAATTTGAATTTCATGTAATTTTTGCGTGTCACAAAATAGTCTTCCTTTGATTTTTTTTCCCAGCTATTTCAAAATGTGAAAACCGTGCTTAACTTGCAGGTTATACAAAAATAGGTGGTGGATCAGCTTTGGATCACAAGCCGTAGTTTGCTGATCCCTGACTTAGAGGAATGCAGGTCTTCACTATCTTTTTTTTTTTTTTCTTTTCTTAACAGATAAGATTTTCCCATATAGCTTGATGATGGGGACACAGTTTTGAGTGTTTTTTTTTTTTTTCCCCTGAGACAGAGTCCTACTCTTTTTGCCTGGGCTAGAGTGCCATGGCGTTAGCCTAGGTCACAGCAACCTCAAACTCCTGGGCTCAGGCGATCCTTCTGCCTCAGCCTCCCAAGTAGCTGGGACTGCAGGCATGTGCCACCGTGCCCAACTAATTTTTTCTATATATTTTTAGTTGTCCAATTAATTTCTTTCTAATTTTAGTAGAGACGGGGTCTTGCTCTTGCTCAGGCTGGTCTCAACTCCTGAGCTCAAGCAATCCACCTGCCTCGGCCTCCCGGAGTGCTAGGATTACAGGCCTGAGCCACCGCGCCCGGCCAGTATTGAGTGGTTTTGACAGCCATCATGTATCCCTGTTAGAATGAAACCCTTGATTTGCTTTCTCATTTTCTCCCCCAGAAAGTATGAAGATTCTTCTCCTTTCTTCACTTCCTTTCTCCCTCCTTCCCACTCCCAAATCTCAGCTATCTGCAATTTCCCAAATATGCCATATTTTATACCTTCTTGGTTTTCATATATTTTTTAATATATAATTTTTTATATTTTTTTATGTACAGAGTCATGTACTACATAATGATGTTTCAGTCTACAGATTGCATATATGACAGTAATCCCATACGATTACAATACCATAGTTTTACTGTCCATTTTTAAATGTTTATATATATATTTAGATACACAGATACTTAACATTATGTTACAAATGCCTACAGTATTCAGTAACCATACAGGTTTGTACCCTAGGAGGAACAGACTGTACCATATAGCCTAGGTGTGCAGCAGGTGTAGGGTCTAGGTTTGTGTAAGTACACTCCATCATGTTCCACATACATGACCATATCACCTAAGGATGCATTTCTCAGAATGTATTCTTGTCATTAAGTGACACATGACTGTATTATTTACGTTGGGCCAGAATGCATTTTCTCCCACATGATTAATTTGTGTCTTTAAAGATTCATCTTAGACTTCACCTGCTTCAGAAAACTTGCCTTGTCTCACAGAGTTGTCTCTCTGTTGTTCTTTTAGCTCATGCTATTATATTTAGTACTGTAATTATGAGTATATTTTTTTACATCAGAATGTAGTTTCTTTCAGAATTGAGACTGTATCACAAGTGTTTATTACCACGTCTGGTTCAATTTTAGTATCCAGCAAGTATTTCTTGAATGAATTAATGATTTTAACTTGTTAATTCATTGACAGGGTCCTCTTTTGAAATATGAAATGGGAAAGTTAAATTGGGTAATCACTCATAACCTAATGTTTATTACTTAAGTCAGTTAATACGTAAATACAGTTTGGGAAACAGATGCTTTACTTGGCTAGAAGATGGGATTTTGGAATAAACAGCTATTTGGGGGGCACACAAAGCTTTTGTAGATGTTCTAGTAGAAAGCTGTGTATATCCAGAAGATAGTATGAAGGTAAATGGCATAGGAGCTCTCGTCTCCTGGGAAGTCAGGAAAGAGGGAAGAAGGGCATGACAAAGAAAGAGAAGTAGAAAAGTGACAGTGAAATTTTAGAGATTGGCAGCCCGTGGTAATTATACCAAATGTGGTATATGGAGTACAGCATCTCCTCTCTCTTTTGCCTTCCACTTCAGGTGACCAAAAGTTAGATTTTTTACATATTAATACTACTTTTGAAAAGCTGTCAACCCAGATATATAGCAGACCCTAACCATTCCATGTTGTTTTCAAGGTTCACTGATCTTTTTTTTAAGTCTTTTTCCCTCTCTGTATGTTTTCTTTTGGGTAATTTGTACGGTGGTGTCATCAAGTGCACTAATCTTTTTTTTTCCTGTAATGTCTGATCTGCCTTTAATCCAGTCCAATATTTTTTTTTTAAATCTCAGACATTATAGTTTTCATGTCTAGAATTTTGATGTGGGTCTTTTTTACACCTCTCGTGTCTCTTTTTAACATGATCATTTTTTCTTCTCGCATCTTGAACATGTGGAATACAGATGTTTGAACGTCCTTGCCTGCTTATCCTGACATATGTATTAGTTCTGGGTCAGTTGTGATTTATTTATTTTTCTCAGCATTATGGGTTGTATTTTCCTGCTTCTTTGCACGCCTGGTAATTTTTGATTGGATGCCAGACATCGTGGATCTTACCTTGTTAGATGCTAGATACTTTTTTATTTCTGTAAATATTCTTGAGCCTTAGCTACACCACAGCTAAGTTTCTTAGAAATAGTTTGATCCTTTCAGGTCTTGATTTTAAGCTTTGTTAGACAGGACCAGAGCTGTGTTTAGTCTCTGGTTAATTTTTCCCTGCTGCTGAGGCAAGACTCTTCAGCACTCTAATTGATGCTCCTTAAATCGCTAGGTTTTCCACTCTGGCTGTTAAGAACAGTCTCTGTTCTTGGCACTGGGTGAGCTCCCTCCATTTCTTTCAGGCGATCTTTCTCCAGCCTCAGGTAGTTTCACACATAGATATGGCAATCATTACTCAACTGAGTACTTGAGATCTTTAGAGTTCTCTCTGCAGCTTTCTCTTCTCCAGTAATCTCCCCTGTGAGCTCTAGCTGTTTCTTGGCTTCCTCAGACTCTTAGTTTTATTTCCTCAATTCGTGGAGCCCACTGGACGCTGTCTGGGTCCATCCTGCCAACACCGCCACAGCCTGGAAACTTTTTCCACTCAGTAAATTGGGGCAGTTGTAAAGCTCACCTTGTTCATTTCCTGTCTCAGGGATCACTGCCCATCCTTGCCTACTAGACAATGTCTTGAATGCTGTTGTTTTATATATTTTGTTCTGTTTTTAGTTGCTTGAGATGGCAAGAGAAATCTGGTTCTTGTTATTCTATCTTGATTGGAAGCAGAAGAGAGACCGCTTATTTTTAAATGAAAATCAGCAGTGTCTCATTGAATATATTCTTAATTTATAAGTGAAAATCAGTTGAACAGTAATTTCAAGGAGTATTAGGGAAGAATGCATAAGGTGTATAAATAATTATAATACAAAGTAGAATATAGTAAATTACACGAATATGATGTCAGTAAAGTACTGTTAGAAGATTATATGAGGAAAAAATTAGTTTGGGAAGTTTGGCAAAGGTGGAAAGGGTGAGAAGGCTATGGCACTGTTGTTTTGTGTGTGTGTGTGTTTGTATGACTTATGCAAGACATTATCTGAATCTAGAATCACATTATTTGGTATTGAGTGAGGTTTAGTGGTAGGGTAGTTTCAGAGAGAGTCTGAGACTGCTGTAAATTTAAGGTAAAAATGGTTCATTAGCAGAAATACATGGACAAGAACACAGAAAAAATAGGATTTCTGTGTTTGTAGTTCAGTGTGATTTGTGGTCCGTTGTGGAAATGGAGAAACATCTTTTTTTCCTGTGTATTACCTACCTTTGCAATTCTAACAGAATAGGGAGAGAGAACGTTCAAAATACCATTCGTTCACTTAAACAACGTAGAAGATGAGGGCACTTTGGCCTGTGAAAAAGATGATTACAGCTCCAAACTCTTATGGAACCTTAGAAAACCTCAATAAGCAATATTTAGACTCTTTCAGTCATTGCTATTTAAATGGTAATCAGGTTATCTAGAAATTTCAATGGGAAGGTGCTGTGAAACTAAAGTGTGTGGACGGCACTGTTTAGAGCTTTCTTAACTTCAGTTACCGTGGTCGCCTGACTGTTGTGTGCTAGCATAGCAGCTGTGACTAAAAGTTCATCTGAGTACAGTAGTCTCCCATCCGTGGTTTCCCTTTCTGAGGTTTCAGTTACCTGAAATCCACTGTGATCTGAAAATATTTAAGATACAGTATTTTGAGAGAAAAGTGACAGACCATATTCACATAAGTTTTATTATAGTGCATTGTTATAATTGTTTTATTTTATTATTATTTACTGTTGCTAATCTCCTTATGGTGCCTAATTTATAAAGTAAACTTTATCACAGGGATGAATATATAGGAAAAACCATGCAGTATGTATGGGGTTCGCTACTATCTGCAGTTTCAGGCATCCACCGGGGGTCTGGGAACACATTCTCCATGGATAAGGTGGGACTACTGTATATGCTTTAAAGCTTTTTTTTTTCCTTGAGGAACCAGGGGGTATTTTTGAGAAACAGGAAATGTGTGTGTTTTGTTTAACTTCACTTGGCCTGCATTTTGTATAAAGCCTTTAGTAAGAAGAATGTGATTTTTGCTCTTCTTATATTTGCAATGATGTGACTGTATGAAAAGTGTCATGGAGAATTCAATGCTTTTATTTTGGACTATGTATTCTTTTCCTGTTTTCTTCTTCCTTCACAATAGTAGTGGTAATTACTGTCTCTAATTTTTTAAGCCAAAAGCAAAGAAATTTGTATAGATGGTATCAGTTAATTTTTATAAGGTACCCTGACAGGTAGTGATCCTTCTTTTTATTTTACAGATGAAAAACTTGAGGCATTGAGAGGTTAAGTGACTTGTCCAAGGTCACACAAATAGTACCTGGCAGCGCCTGGATTTGAACCTGTGTTTACCTTTCTAAAGTTTATGCTATTTCTCTCCCCCCAACCCCTGCTTTTGATGATAAATGTTACATTAAGTATAATATAAAGAATATAGGCCTTTATACTTATTTAGCTTTTTCTTTACATAAGGTGTACCTTCCCTTGTTTGCTAAATTTGAGAAATGTTTGCTAATTTTCTTGGAACCTTAGGTTCCTCTGGAATAAGTGCAGAATTGATGAATTTGACTATTTGATATACTTTAAATTCTTGAAATTTAACTTACCGTAGAAGTTTTACCATTTGATGGCTTAGTATTTCACATGGGGAGCATTTGTGCAGGGTAAGAGAGAAACCAAAAATATTGGCTCTCTAGAGTATTTTGGGCAGGGGAACAGATAAGCTACTTAATGACATTTTGTTGACTGATACAGAAGGAATACTTACTTTCACATGATAATATACCTAATGTTTTTTTTTCTTTTTCTTTTTTTAAAACTATATTCTATCTCTTGGATAAAACCCCTTTATCATAGAATTGTAGATTCTTAGAGCCAAGTGAACTTTATCTTACAAATCAGGATACAGATCCCAAGAGGAAGTGAGTTGTTCAAGATCACATAGCAAGGTAATGGCAGAAATGGAGCTAGGATTAATTTTTCAATAGTCTTTCTGCTGTTCTTTCTATAGTCAGAACATCCTTTAGGAATTTCAGACCTTTAACAAAAGACATTTAGTCTATAGAGGTTAAGTATCAGGTCCTTATGCTCCTCATTCCTGAAAGGGAAAATCTTAAAATGAAAAAGTTAAACTCAAGTATCTTGGGTTGCCATTCTTTACTGGAAAATTACTTTTGATTGAAGCCAGATAGTCTAGTTCATTTGATAATGACAATAATGAAGTTTCAGGTAAGGAAGATTATAAGCGGAGAGAAGAAATATATATGCCCTTTTGTTTTGCTTTAAGTATACTTGAAGATTTATTTTTTGTTGGGGGGGGAGCATTGACTTGACTTTTATAGAAAATGTGGAGTGAACTCTGGGAATGTTTTCATTACTAAGCAACCATTAAAGTATAGATGGCTTTCTTTTTTTCTTGAGACAGAATCTTGCTCTGTTGCCCCGGATAGAGTGCAGCGGCATGATCATAGCTCACTGCAACCTCACACTCCAGGGCTCAAGCCATCCTCCTGCCTCAGCCTCCCAAGTGTCTGGGACTACAGGTGCACGCCGCTGGACCTGGCTAATTTTTCTATTATTTGTAGAGACGGCTTCTGGCTCTTGTTCAAGCTAGTCTTGAACTCCTGACCTCAAGCAATCCTCCCACCTCAGCCTCCCAGAGTGCTAGGATTACATGCATGAGCCTCCGGGCCCGGCAAAATGTCTTCTTTTTGGTGCTCTCAGTAGCTGGTTTCAGATATACACATTTCAGTATGCCATCTTTCTTAAGTTGAATATTCTCCCTTTGAGACAGGTTTCCCTGTTCAGTAATAACATCTTATTTTTTTTTAAGAGGCAGGGTCTCTATCTGTCACCCAGACTAAAGTGCAATGGCCATAGCTCACTGGAACCTCAAACTTCTGGACTCAGGCGATCCTCCTGCTTGAGCCTCCCGAGTAGCCAGGTCTGCAGGCACACACCACCATGCCCAGATAGTATTTTTGTTGTTATTTTTTATAGAGGTGGGATCTTACTATGTTGTTCAGGCTGGTCTTAAACTCCTGGGCTCAAGTGATCCTCCTGCCTCAGCCTCTCAAAGTGCTGGGATTACAGGCATGAGCCACTGTGCCTGGCCTTATAATAGCTTTTTTGATGGCTTTTTCTAACATAGAATTCTAATTTCTTATCTCATAATGAAGGATTAAATGTTGCAATCGCTAGTTTATATTTCATGGCCATTCCTGACTAAAGGATCAGAGCCCATGGCATGCCTTATTGATCCATTTGTTAGAGATCAGTGGGGTAACAGGAATTGTTTTCCTCCCTTTAGACTGCGTTCTGATCTTGGCCACTATTGCATTCATGAAGAAGGAGGGAGGTGAAGAATTAGGCGTTCTATCTGGTAAATACTTAATTTCTTTTGTTTCTGAGAGTGGTTAGACCATTACAAATCTTTTTGTTTATAAGGATTTAGAATAATGTTTTGTACATAGTGCCGGTATACTTGTAGATGGCACTTGGACTGTGACTTACAACGTGCATTTACTTTTGATACTTCTCTGAGTTGCTTTGCTTCCTGTAATCTGAATGTGCCTAATATATTAAAGCATAAGTACAAGAGCAGTTTCAAGAATTGTGAACACTTCTTAATTTTCCTTTTAACTTTCTCAAGTTTGCTTTTAATAAATCTCAGTGTTCAAGGGTTATTTTAAAGAAACTTAGAAGTTTTAGTTGATTAACTTTTCTCACATCTGTAAAGGAACCTGGAATTCCGGAGCTAACATACGGCTGAAATTTTTTACAAAAAATAAATCATGGCATCTGGGTCAAGTTGATAGATAGATGCTTTCAGTTGTTTCCCATCTCTTGTAAGACTCCACTGAAATAACAATATATTAAACAGAAGTACAAAAAGAAATAAATCAGTAATAGCAAGTAGAAAAGGGTAAACTATGATATTACTAATAAACAAGAGAGTTAAACAAATTTTTGGAAAAACTAAAGCAAGTGGGGACCAATTGATGGATAAAATGGAGGACATGAAGCTTGGCAGTGAAACAAGGAGGCTGCTTGTGGTATGAAAGCCAGTCTACCCAGCAGGAACCCCCAAGGGCTCTCTGAGCAAAAGTGAAGAAGGGGCAGAAAACAGGAATTCAGTGTTTACGTAGGGATAACGCAACTACCTGGCATTGCCAGAGCCTTTCCAGACCTTTCCCAGTGGCATCTACTGTGCTGCCCTCTTTCTCTAGCATTAAAAAAGGAAAAACAAAACAAAAATGTGATTATTTGTTTCTAAAAAAGTTGATCAAAATGTTTGGGGAAATGTAATTGTTTTTGTACTAGATATTGGCACCCCTGCCTTTAGTCTGATATTTGGGAGATGGGGGGAGGGTATTCCATACTTTTCTAGCAGCTTACACTAAAATAAAGCTTACCAGTGACATGTTCTTTCCTATCCCATACTGAGTTCCCAGTTGAAATTTCAATTCCAGGGAGAGACCTAAAGAAAGCAGATCAGCAGAAGAAACTCATATCAGCTAACCAAGTCCTTCTACCTGTACCTCTGGTACATGAGGATCATTAGAAGTCTAAGAGGAACTTTCAGCATGAAAGAGACCCAAAGAAACAAATAGAAAACCTAACCCCTAGGGACAACAGGATAGTGCAGGGAAAAGAATTGAACTGTAAAGAAATCTTTTAACTAATATACTTAGAAATTCTAGAAGATAATACATTCATAAGACCATTTATAGTTGTAATGAAAAGAGAGCAATTAGAGAATGCGAAAGAAGATTATGAACATGATTATCAAAAGAAAACATGCAGTAGAAGAATAGGAAAATAGAGTTGGAGATATCTCCCAAAGTGCAGGGGTTTAAGACAACACATGGAAAATACAAAAGGCAAGACATAGACTATGTCCTTAGCTCACATTCTCTAGAAAACTGAGCCTGAGCCAAAATCTTACCTGCTAACACCTCATTGGAGAGTACAATCTCAGGAAAGCAGGAGGGAAAGGAGAGGTGCAATGATGGAAAGCTGGTCAGGCTTTTTAACAGGTGATATTGATTGCTTGGAAGTCTTCGGGGAGATTGTGTAGAACTATTGCTTCTCTGGCCAGTCCCTCCAAAGGGGGTGTGGAATGGTGTTTTATCTGTTGGTTTCCTCCCATCTCCTGCTCCTCCGCGTTTTGGTCAAAGTTTGCCATACATTTAACTCACATGACCTCTTCCTTCAGTGGCCTCCGAGGGAGGCCAGCTCCTACGCTTTTGGTGAACAGATCAGATCTGCACAGAGGGATGCCTAAGCCCTGTGGATGGTCAGAGGAGTCAGTGATCCCTAATGGCAGCCTCTGACCTTGGAACCTTTGCCTCATAAGAAACTATTAATATTAAAAGAGGGGTGCTCCCCATAGGACTGAAGGAGGGAAGGATAGGAGACTACAGCTTTTCATCATAAGCCCTTCTGTACCTACTTGATTTGCTATCATGTGTATGTATTAATTTGAGAAAAATAAAAATGAATTACCAAAATACCCTAGAAATAGCTATCAAAGGTCTTTTAGAATGTATTTTTAAAAAGAGTGAACTTAAAATCTTAAATGATAAAATCTAATTAGTTTATATCAGAATAATCTTATTGGACTTCTAGAATTGATCCTTACTCCTTTCCTACCTTTTCCTGGAAAACACCTTCTGCTGTTTGACCTCTCCATTAGCATACGGTCCCCCGGCATTGAAATCCAGTTATTTTCTGCTACTCCCTTGTACCCATTGCCAGGTTCTGCTGATTCTACCCTGGGATCGTCTTTAGCACGTGTCCCCTAATCTATATCCCTCTGCCTCTGCCGTATAATAGTTCCTGGCCTTATTATAAGTCCTTCAAAGTTTGTAGTATCCTTCTAACTGATCTCTCCTTCCCCATGTCACCTTTTTTCCCCCCAAGCTAGGTTTTGATCTCCTCCTGTGCTACCATATCATTTGGGTTATAACTTTTGTTAAAGTAATAAAAGTTTTAGTTATTTATATATTCTACTAGGTTATAACATCATTTATTTCTTTAAGAAACCCTTACTGAGAACATCTAAGGTGGTCGGTCACTGGGGATACAAAGGGATACAAAGATGAGTTACACCTGGACAATTACCTGCCCTCAAAGAGTTCATGTTCTGTAAAGACAACAGAAACGTAAACAAATAATTGTAATAGACTGTAAGTACTACAATAAAGTCAAGTATTAGGTTGGAGGGGTAGGCAGAGAAAATGATTTTGGTTTTTTTTTTTTTCCCTATTTGAGTGAATCAGAAACCTCTAGGGAGGAGTAGATGCCAGAACCACATATTAAAGATTGTGTACAGATTAACCAGATGGGTAGAAAGGAAAATGACTTTATAAACAGAAAGATTAGTAGGCACAAAAAAACTGGAGAGTGAAGCAGCACAAGGTATTTTTCAGGATTCCATACATATTAGAGTACCACCTGCGCCGAGCCATCAACATCTCTCAGGTGGGTTATGATAGCCTCCTAACAGGTCTACCTGCTCTTGCTTTTGCTTTTGCCTTTGCCTTTGCCTTTGCCTTTGCCTTTGCCAAGTGATCCATTTAAAGCCAAAGTCTGACCACACCACTTCTCTGCTCGAAACTCTCAGTGGAGTGTAAAAGCCAAAATCCCTGCATTGGCCATAAGCTTTACAAGATTTCTGTTGACATCATTGTTTTCCCACTGCCATTTTTCTCACTTCAACTCCTGCCACTCTGTTCCATGCTTATGCAGTCTAATCACACAGGCCTCCTGGCCTTCATGTTCCTAGTTCTTAGAATGAGCTGAGAGGGTGTTTTCACCTCTGGGCATTTGCGTTTGTGTTCCGTTTGTCTGGAGTAGCTTCCGTCCAAATAAATACGTGGCTTGTTGCCTTAATTTCTAAAAGAATCTGATCAAATGTTACCTTCCCTGACCACCCTGTGGAAAATAGAAATCCTCTACCCCTCCAGCCCTAATACTCCCTTGCCCCTCTTTCTTACTTTATTTTTCTCCGCAGTACACCATCTGTTTATTTATTATGTGTCTCTCCTTGCTATGATGTAAACTCCGTAAGGACAGGGACTTTGTCTTTTTAATCACTGTTGTTTCCCCAGCGGGGGCTGCAGTGGAATGTCCAACATATGATAGGTCTGCAATAAGTATCTGATGGCAAGAATTGAAGCTAAATAGGTGAAGTATGCAAGGAGCATGACTTTGCATGCAGAGGTGTTTACACTATTGACATTGGGAGTCCAGGGTTTTAAGAAGAGGATTAATTAACAGTATCAGATTTAGGTTTTATTTTAGAAAGACCATTCTTGTAGCTTCTTGGAGAATTAATTAGATTGAGACTAAATTAGAAGAAAGGAGAACTGTTAAAGATTCTTTGGATAGCCTACTTGAGAGCAGAGACTCATTTTTCTTTTCATTTCCCACAGCAAATAATGAGGACTCTCACATGTGGCCTTTCAATTATCATATATATTTTAATAGAACTATCATAACTCATTTTATGAAGTAAATATTTATGAATGATTATTTATATTGTGGAAAGCTTCCTGCGGGGTTGATAAGCTATTGAGAGAAGGGCTCCTATCTTTTTTATAGACTTACACCTGATTAATTCAATTTAGTAAGCATTTTCTAAAGAGCTACTACTATGTGCTCATTATCAGTTCATTTTGTGATGAAGTTTATAATTCAGTCCCCAGTCGACCTAAGGACTTTACCTGTGAAACGATTAGAGAAAATACAAGCCACTGTGTAACCATGGTTGTAGACAAAATGCAGTTTTGTTTTAGGAAGGGGATAGGGAAAATTTTTGTCTGTTACTATTTGGATATCATCTTAATTTTCCATTTTAAAGCAGTGGACTGCAGTAGAATGCCAGACATAAAATCTGTGAAGCATAATTAAATATTTTGTGATCCAGAAGGCACTATAAAACCTTGCCAATGTTTTATTCTGAACCTGAGTTATGACTACTTTTAAGGATGTTTCAGTTTAGCATATGGCAGATGCAAACTTAATTGTCCATGAAGACAAAATAAAGAGTAAATTAATTTAAATTGTAGTAAAAAATTTGGGCTGAGAAAAAGAATAATTATCCATGGATTGTGTAAATCACCAATTACATGGACTAGAATAGACATCTAACAATTGACTGTAGGGGCCTTCCAAGGTAGCTGAACTAGAGTAGTTCTTGTGGTCTCTTGTTGACAGGGGAAGACATGGTTCATGGATGTTTGAGGTTATAAATATTGCTTTAAAGAGAAATAGAAGAAAGCTTTTAAGAGGCTGGAGACTATTTAAGACTATTACAGGGTTTGTCATTTTTAACCTAATAGATAATTGGTTTGAATGACTTTGTTCTGAAATATTTATTTTCCTATTTAATATTCATTGCTGTGAGATGGCAAAACTCAGCTTCAGGGGAGAGATCAGTCTGGTTTTTCTTTCTAAGTATTTCAAAAGAAGGGTGTGTGTGCATGTTTTGAAGACAAGTGATTTGGAGGCAAGTTTGCAATTTTCTTGTTGGCCAAATCTCTAACTGCCCTTATACTTACGTATATTAGCTTCTGTTGTTTATTTTTATTCTAAGCATGGATGTAGAGTATATTGTATTGCCTGTTTTATTTTATTAATTATCTGTTTACAAGAGCTCACAGTTGCACTAGTTATCCTCCTGCTCTCCGTCTCCCCTTAATGTAGCTGTAGCACACTTAGACTTTGGGCCCTGGTTCTTTAGTTATACTCGCTCTAAAGGAAGGATCCATTGCGAGACCTGCATTTCAGTAGATTTGCATTTTGGGGGGGAAAAAACCAACTAGTATGTATTCTCTTATCTGTAGGTTCCGTATAAAAAGGTAATCCTCTACTTTCAAGAAACTTACATTTATAGCCACTGTTACTTCCTCTCATAACCTATGCCCTCCCTAGTCTTTGTCCCTCTTCTGGAGGTGTAGATGCTTCAGGGCATTTTCTAGAAGCATGCTGCCACCATAATTCTCTCCCGTTCTGCCAGCCAAAGCCTCTAAAACAGTGTTTCTCAGAGTGTGGTACCTATACCACCTATACCAAAAAGTACCAGGGCCCAGCCCCAACCCACTGAATCCTAATCTATGTGGAAAGGATCGTGACATTTGCATTTTTAAACATGCTGCTCGAATGGTTTGTTACACACAATAAAATATGGACATCTCTGCTGTCAAGGAATGACATAAAAGATGAGTTTGCGGGTGTGGTGAGCTGGGTAATATGGAAGTAGTTCCTTACTTCACAGGGTTGGTGATCTTATTGTGAAACTGCAGCTGGAATACATGTGTACCTGAATTCCTTACTTGGAAGTAGATAGCACTTTCTCTTAAATTTAATATTTTAGTGGTGATAGGTTTTTATTGCCATAATCATTATTATATAATAAGAAAATCTGTTTATGTGAACTTCTTTGGGATCCCAGCCATCCATTAAGTTCCAGACAACAAAGTGAAAAATAAACTCTTAGAATTCAACCTGAATATAAATGTTGGAGATTTCATGTATAGATTTTTCCTCTCAATTTCAAATTTATCTGCAAGTCGTCTAACATCTTATAGCTCCGGATCTAATTTATTGTAAAAGAGAAAATAGATTACTTTGATCTAAGTCACCAGAAATATTTTCAGGATTATTAGACACTAACACTTTCTGCTTTGGGTATTCAGATTGTAAAACTTTGTTGAGATGAGAAAAGAAAAACACTCTTACTACTCTACAGCTCTCCCTCTAGGTGTTATTATGGGAGTTTGAAGAAAAAAATAAGGACAGTACAAGCTAACTTGGCTGTCTTTAGACTTAAAAAAAAAAAAAAAGTTTTAGGTACTAAAAGAAGTAATTTTTAGGGTAGCACTGTTAAAAATATGTAGGTAAGTTAAGAATGTAGAATCAATTTTGCTTTAAGTCTAGCAAATGAGCATTGTATTGTCTTTGTACATGTTTATTTACCCATTTTATTCTTCTGGAATTTCTTAGTATGTCATTCTTCTACAGAGTTAATTTTTTTAAGTTGATCCTAGATAATTTTAAATCCAGTGTTGTCTTCTTACGTTTCTGAGATAAGAATTATGTAGCTATTTTTTCCCTCTTGTCACAGATATTTGGGGAGAAGTCATTTCTTTTAGTACCAGATTTAAGAAGAATGGCAAGCCTTTTCTTAGGTATTTTGATTTGTTCGTTTGTTTATTTAAAGCAAAGGCAGATAAAGCTTGAAATCTGAGCCTATATAAGCAAATCCCGGGGGAGGGGGGGAAGGGTATAATTTGTAAAATACTTAAAAACAAAAATATTTTTTCTATCACAATTCTAGAGAATTAATTTCCATTTGTATACAGTACTAGAAAAATGATTAGTGAATTTATCAGTGGTGATAAACTGGCGAGAATATGCTCTACCTAAATAATGATATGATTCTGTTTATGATGGTGTAAAAAAAATTAATATCGATCTGTTTGAATTCATGATCCATTCTGACCATATATGTAAATGGGAATTGGAAAACTTCTAGGATTACGGCCCGTTGATATAGAAGCAATGCAATAGCAGATTGTGTGTATAAGTGGGACTCAAGGTTACCAAACAAAAAACTAGAGTGAAGTTGAAAAATAAGAGATATAAACAAAAATACATGTTTCTCTCTCCAAGATTACACAGACTTTAATTATCCTAGAAAAATGGAGACAATTATATTTGGGGCCATTCTTTCTGTTCTCTTATAATATTTTATGCAGAGCTTTATTTTTAGCACCAATAACATCGATTAGTTTACATGCCTTTCTTGCCTTCTAAATTTGTCCTACAAAGACAAGAATTTTAGTTTTGCCCTCATGCCTCTCCCCTGTTAAAGACTAGCATGTTGTAGATGCTTAAATGTTAATATATAATCGATTCTAATGTTCGAGAAAATTCAATAGGAACAGAGAATATGCTAAAGAAACAACAAAACAATCAGTTTCTCTTTCTCTGAGTTTTCACAACCCTCTGAAGGGTTGTTCATTTTGCAGAGGAGAAACAGACTAGTTAAGAAATTCATCCACATCTGGGATTTAAACTCAGGTCTGCCTTTTAGGTTCATGCTCTTTCTTCTGTTTTACTCCACTTCCCATGAAAGCTTGGGAGAAAACATGTATTTGGACCTAAAAACTATTTGAAAGTCACCCGTAAGTAGGTGATGGTTGAAACTCTGAGACTGCTGTGGTTGAGGTAATGGATCATGAAAGGGTTCCTGTGTGATGGGAGTTAATTCTTGTGGTGGTACAGCCAGCTCTCCCTATCTGCACGTTCCACATCCATGAGTTCTGCATGGCAGATTGGAAACATTAGGAGGGGAAATGGATGGTTGTGAGAAACCTGAACATGTACAGGCTTTTTTCCCCTCATCATTTTCTGAACACTACAGCCTAACAGTTACTTACGTAGCATTTACATTGTATTAGGTATTATGAGTAATCTAGAGATGATTTAAAGTATATAGGAGGGCCGAGCGCGGTGGCTCACGCCTGTAATCCTAGCACTCTGGGAGGCCGAGGCAGGTGGATCGCTCAAGGTCAGGAGTTCGAGACCAGCCTGAGGAAGAGTGAGACCCCGTCTCTACTAAAAAAATAGAAAGAAATTATCTGGACAACTAAACATATATGTATAGAAAAAATTGGCCGAGCATGGTGGTGCATGCCTGTAGTCACAGCTACTCAGGAGGCTGAGACAGGAGGATCGCTTGAGCCTAGGAGTTTGAGGTTGCTGTGAACTAGGCTGACTCCATGGCACTCTAGCCCGGGCAACAGAGTGAGACTCTGCCTCAAAAAAAATAAATAAATAACAATAAAGTATATAGGAGGAATTGCATAGATTATATAAAAATACTACACCATTTTATGTTAGGGACTTGAGCATCCAAGGATTTTCGTGGGGGTGGGGGGGTGTCCTGGACCAGTCCCCCACAGATACCGAGGGATGACTATATTTGAATTTATAATGAAAACATTTATCATATTTCATGTTGTACACCAGAAGGCCATGTATATATCTGTGATTTAAAGGAGAAAGACATCATTCTTAACTTAGAAATTAATAGTTACATCTGATTTTCACTCACAGCAGGTCAGTACTCTTCAAGATGAACTCATGTGCATAAAGCACAAGCACATAAATGTGGATTCTTTTCTTTCCTGAGGGTAGGCCACCACTTCTGCCTGCTTACTCCATGCTCTTCTCCAGTTCGATATCAGCCCAAGATATCCACATTTGTTTCATTATGTATTACTCCTTGTTATGCTTTCTACTCTCGCCAAACAAAGCAATTTGCTGTAGTGAGCACTACAGCAAATTTTGTATCTTAATCTTCCTTTATTTAATAAATGTTTGCTTAGCACTTCATATTTGTTAGGCACCATGTGGGATTCTACATTCAACAAGACAGTCCCCACCCATGGTAGTGAAGCTTTTAATCTAGCAGGGGAGTTAAAACACATAGTTAAATTTGCTAAGTATAAGGCTTTGAATTTAAATGTCTTGTTAAATTCTAACGTCTTGCACATTAGTGGTGCAAGCTAAATGCTATGAGAATATAGAAGAGGAAGGGATTACTTCTAACTGGAAATGGGAGCAAGTTTATAGACTGCTAAATTAGGGAAAAGAGCTATTCTGTCTAATTTGTGGACTGCAAGAGAAAGTTAGTATTAATAATTTATTTTCTCAGATGATATATACTTAAGTAGCTTAGCCTATGATATTAGAAACAAAACATTTTTACGTAGGCATAGAGGTAAATTCATGCCTAGAAATAATCATGTGAACTGTCATCTCCTAGTTTCTCTGCGGGCTGTTGTCTTTTCTACTGAACTTAGAACTTTGGAATATGGCCTGGAAATTTAATAGAGATATGAAACCATTTAACATTTTTACTACTAATAACATAACTTGGGGAAATATTCAGACATTGCAGAGTATATGAGACAAAATGTGAAATCACTTCAATCCCAATTTCATTCCCTTAGCTCATAAATATAATTGTTACATTTTTAACAACAGCAACAAAAAAGCACTTCTATAAATAACAAAATAATCCACCAAGGATTTCTTCTTGACCTCCTAGCAGAGGTTCAAATTTCCCTTCTTCTAGGAAAACAGAGCTTCTGCCTGGCTTGCATTTCTGTGTTAACACCTAGTACCTAGGCTACAAGTAGATTGTAGAAAACGTTTTTATCTCCCACTGCTGACTGATGTGCTTGTAGAGTCTGAGGCACTACCCTTGTGGGAGAATTCATACCATGTGCTTGTGTGCCAGACTCTCATTCCCAGCAGGGCTGGGGTAGAGAACGGAAGCTGGAGTAGAAGCTACAAATCCAGGAGGAGCAACGTCAGAGCCTGAGAAAAGTACCCGGGCCATGTGCTACTAATTTGAAAACTGTGTCTTTTATCCTTTACCACTTATGTAGTAGACATTTCCTGTGGATTCCTGTAAGATTATATTTACGCCTGGAGTTGGAACATAGATCTGTAGAGACCTTTGGTGCTTTTACTCTGTTTCATTTACTAATTCACCTGAATTTGAATTCTTTTTCATATTTGTCTTCAGGCCAGTAAATAAAGTGAGGGCTTCTGGAACAATGTTTTATATTGCCAGATAGATACAGATAAATAGAACACTGAGTAGTTTGAAGAAATGAGAGAATTGTTTTATTTCCTTCTTAGGATGCACGGAATAGCTAAGGAGAAATCATATACAATATCCCAACCTAGAGATAATGAAAAGAAGTTATGTAGTGGTGGGTGACAAAGGAAAACTTTCCCCTCAAAAATTTTATAGGTAAAAAAAATTGAAGGTTTTCATAGCATATTTTCTAAGAACTAGGCAAAGGGAGGATTTTTATGTATAGCAGTTTTTAGTACCAAGTAGAAATGATTCTTAGATATTGGAGCCGGCTAAATTTGGGGGTTTGATAACTTTTAAGTGGAAGACAATTATGAGTTTTTGTTTCTAGGTGGGTTACTACCATTTTCTTTTTTTCTTTCTTTTTCTTTTATTTTTTGTAGAGAGGGGTTCTCCGCTGTGTTGCCTGTGATGATTTCAAACTCCTGGCCTCAAGTGATCCTCCCGCCTTGGCCTTCCAAAGTGCTAAGATTACAGGCATGAGCCATTGCACCCAGCCAGAGCACAATAATTCAATGCTTCAGCATATTGGCTTCCCCTTATTGATTATATTTTGTGTCATTCTTTTTGATATGAAAAACAATATATTTTGTAGGTTTTATTATAAAAATAATACATACTTATTATTAGGGGAACAAGGAAACTTTTGGGGATTTTGGATAAATGTGTTCACTGTCTTGATTGTGGTGATGATTTCATGAGAGAGAAAGAGAGTATATGTGTGTGTGTGTGTGTGTGTGTACATATATCAAAACTTCGCAAATTGTACACTGTAAGTAAATACAGATGCAGTTTATTGTATGTCAATTATACCTTGATAAAACTTCCAAAATTTTTTTTATTGATTTGATGACTACAAAAACAAATTATTTCAATATCATATACATTACCATGTCTATTAGTGAGGTTGAGCATTTTTATTCTATTACCTGTTTGTATTTTATCTTCTATGAATTGTTCAGTTATATCCTTTGCCTCTTTTTGTCTTGGGGTGTGTGTATGTGTTTGTCTGTCTTACCAGTTTTATATAACCCACTCTGGCACTAGTGATAATAACCCAGTATCTGTCTTACCTTTTTGCTAATATTTTTTTTAGTTGATTTTTCTAATGACTTTAAAGTCCATTTCTCCTTTTCTCCCCTTTCTTTTACCCTCCCTCTCTTCTGCCCTCTCTGCCAACTATTTCCAGAAAGACAGTGTCCCAAGACTTTACAGATTTGGGTGTCTTCAGCAAAACAATAATTTTTCTTTTTATGGAATAAAATGGAGAGTCAAGAGGTCATTTGTTGAGAAGGGAGGGTAGTGAGGGCTTTGCAAAATCCGTAACACAAGATTTAAACCCCTCTTTTATATCTGAACTTGAAGACAGAACGGAAGTGAGAGAGAGGCTATGGAGCCAAAATGGCCTCTGACAGTTTCCCATAGTTGCTGCACATTCTTTATTGATACTTCAGATATGCTGGATCCCAGATAAGCACGTGGGAATGGATGGTATATGGAAGGATATCCTGCTATGTTGTTAGCCTTATCTGGTAGCAGTAATTCTTTTTGGTCTGGGAAGTTTTTATCTAGTATTTTGAAGGAAAGTTTTTTGTTTTTTGTTTTTTTTATTAACCTGCTAACCAAGACTTAAACAAAACTCCACCTTGATATTACAAAGGGTAATATTTTAATAATGTGCTTTCTTCTGAACTCAATGCCTTAAAATCTAGAGGTCCATATTGTCTTGTTTTCAGACTTTAATTTATAATGTTGTTCTACCAGGTGGCTATGAATTGTAATTTTAAGGAAATTGATTTGTTTCCCTTTATTTTTTTCCTGAGAATTGGTAGATAATTAGAGAGTATCCTAAAGAAAATACTAATGGCCCAAACTAATTTCATCTCTTACAGCTTACCTTGTGTGAGAAATTTCCTTGCATTTTATTAAAAACTTGGTTTAAAGCAAACATTTTTAACCTTTTGACATCTAGTCCACTAATATGGTTGTGGAGCTGTCTAATAGCCACAACATTAATGTAAGTTGAGTGTATGTGTATGTGTCTGCATGCATATGTCTATGTGTGTGTGTATAACAATATTTTCCCCCAGCCTGGGGCAAGTATTCTGTTTTACCTATACAGTGAGAAAATACTCAGAGAATTCTGTATACTCACCTTAAAAATAATTATGTAACAGGGATTTAAAGTCACTTTTTCTTCTTATTTTCTTTTTCTCATTGTTTGTTTTAGGGTAACCAGGAGCCAACAACAACTCCTGACGCAATGGTTCAGCCTTTTACTACCATCCCATTTCCACCACCTCCACAGAATGGAATTCCCACAGAATACGGAGTGCCACACACTCAGGACTATGCCGGCCAGACCAGTGAGCATAACCTGACACTCTATGGAAGTACTCAAGCCCATGGAGAGCAGAGTAGCAACTCACCTAGCACACAAAACGGATCTCTTACGGTATGTGAACTATGAAGTAGAAAATGGAAGGATGCGTGCCAATCATATCCTTCATCATAAGACCAGAAAGCCCTTTGACTCAACTTAGCATTTACATTCCATTACATAGCATTAATGTAATTTCAGTTCTATTCCAAGCATTGTAATTAGAAGATAGGGATTTAGAATTAAAACTCACAGTTACTGCCCAGGAGCTTTTAGTCTAGAGATGAGATAGACAGTATAACAAGGTAAGTATAGTGGTGAAAGTAAATTTAGGGGGATGCTGTTCTTTTCAACTTCACCAGTAACCTTCATTTTGCAAAATCTCACATTCCCTTCTATGCCCTCAACTACACAGTCTCTCAGCAGCATTCTACATGTCCTCCGCCCTTCTCCTTGCAATGCTTTAGGCTTCTTGGCTTTCGTGCTCTCCCAGTTTCCCTGCTAAGTCTGAGTGTTTTGCTGGTTCCTCCTCCTCTGTTCAACTTTTAAATGGTACAATACTCCAAGTTTGGGTCCTGGAACCCATTTCCTCTTATTTTATATCCTCTCTCTATGTAATTATATTACCAGAGTCTCTTAGTTGCTCAAGCAAAACCTAGTAGTCATTCTTTATTTCCTTCATCTCTACGTCTAATCCATTAGCAAATCTTGACAATCATAGCTGTAAAACATTTACTACTTCAACCTCGTCTCTACATTTTACTACTACAGATGGAAGAGCTCAGCTTTTCTGTTAGATTACGTGGGTTTGAGTCTCAATATGGCCTCTACTAAGTTGTATAACCTTGGGCCAGTTATTTAATCTCTCCCTGCCTTGGCTTGCTGTGAAATGAAGATAATAGTACCTACCTCAAGAGGCTGTTACGAGATTTAAAAGTTTGATTTTCATTAGGTATTTGTCACCATCATTACCACTCCAGTCTAAACCTCATCACTTATTTCCTGTATTAACTCTGCCTAACTTATTCACTCTCCCCTTAGCAGCCAAGATGATTTTGTTTTTTAATGCAAATCATGCTGTTTCCCTGCTTAACTTTTAATAGTCCCCTAACACAATTAGAATAAAATCCAAACTCTATATTTGGTTTGCTAGTTTCTAGCCCCAGCCCACCTCTTTGACTTCACCTCTTACTACTAACTTGCTGAAGTAAAGGAAATGTCATAAATTCACAATAGGTATGTATCACTTACATATCAATAATATGCGAAATCATGTTGTCTGTGGGATTGTGGGTGCATTTCTAAAGATAGAAGTGTTCTATACTCTGTATAGAAAGACCTATCTTTAGTTTTTTTGTTTTTTGTTTTTTTTTTTGAGACAGAGTCTTGCTCTGTTGCCCTAGCTAGAATGCCGTGGCGTCAGCCTCTCTCACAGCAACCTCAAACTCCCGGGCTTAAGTGATCCTCCTGCCTCAGCGTCCCTAGTAGGTGGGACTACAGGCATGTGCCACCGTGCCCAGATAATTTTTTCTATATATTTTTAGTTGTCCAGCTAATTTCTTTCTATTTTTAGTGGAGATGGAATCTCGCTCTTGCTCAGGCTGATCTCGAACTCCTGAGCTCAAGCTATCCTCCTGCCTCGGCCTCCCAGAGTGCTAGGATTACAGGCGTGAGCCACCGCACCCGGCCCTATCTTTAGTTTTTAAATTTCTTTTTTCCTTTTCTATATCTGTTTATCAGAAGGAGAGATTTATTCAGCCTTTAAGCCACTTGGTAAGGTTTACTTTCAAATAAAGTCTTTTTTTATTTTTTGAGACAGCGTCTCACTCTGTTACCCAGACTGGAGTGCAGTGGCACGATCATAGCTCACTGCAGCCTCAGACTCCTGAACTCAGGTGATCCTCCTCCTCAGCCTCCTGAATATAAAAGCATGTGCCACCATGCCCTGGCTTATTATTTTTTGTAGAGATGGGGTCTTGCTATATTGCCCAAGCTGGTTTCAAACTCCTGGCTTCAAACATTCCTACCACCTCGGCCTCCCAAAATGAAGTCTTAGAGTAGAAGCTTCTGTTGCATAAAGATGCATTTAACCTGCAAATAATTTCCATGTTTTTAGATTAGATACTGAACCACAAAGGAATCCCTTCTTTCCTTGAAAACATGTTTTCAATGTTAATTAGTTATATATAAATACATAATTTTATATTTCATAAGTAAATGGACTTATAGTCTAATAGATAATTTATTTGAAGAGTCTAGGCATGATAGGTAACAAATGAGGCTTTCCATAGCATATGTTCTAGAATCATAAATATACAGCCTGCTATATTGGCTGAATTTCCAAAATAACTTACAAATGATTATGAATTCACAGTCCTACCTGAACAACTATTTCAACTCAAGAGGTGAAAAATAAGAAATAAAATATATATTTGGGCCCTTTCAAAGTATTTTAATTATTAAATCTATTTCTATACTAGTTATCAGTCTATTTTCTTTCTTTTTTTTTCTATTTTTATTCTCTTTTCCTGTCAGTTTTGGTAATTTGTGTCTTTCTAGGAATTTGTCTATTTCATCTAAATTGTCAGTTTTCTTGGTATAAAGTTATTCATAATAATCTTATATCCTTTTAATTTTTGTTGGGTCTGTAGTGATAGCCCCACTTTCATTCTTGATTTGGTAAATTTATGTCTTCTCTCTTTTTTTCTTGGTCCTTCTATCTAAGGTTTGTTAACTTTGCAGATTTTTCCAGAAAACCAGCTCTTGGTTTCATAGCTTTTTATTTGTTATTCTTCTGTTTTATATTTCATTGATTTCCACTCAGATCTTTATTATTTGCTTCCCTGTACTTGCCTTGGGTTTGATTTGATCTTATTTTCCTCACTTCTCAAGTGGGAAGCTTAAGCGATTGATTTTATATTTCCTTCCTTTTTGTGTTTAAAGCTATAAATTTCCCCTGAAGTTTCCTTTTAGCTGCATCCCATAAAATCTGATCTGTTGTGTTGTCATTTTCATTTTATTCAATACATTTTTGAAAATTTCTTCATGGTTTCTTATTTGATCCTGGGTTGCATAGAAGTATGTTGTTTAATTTCCAAATGTTTGGGGATCTCCCAAATTTCTTTTTTGTTCATGATTTATAATTTTATTTCTTTGTGGTTTGAGAACATACTTTCCATGATTTCAATTTTTAAAAATTTATTGAGACTTGTTTTAGTAGATGGTCTATACTACAGAATGTTCCTAACCAATTGGTTCTTTTATCAATATGAAGTGTCCCTCTTTGTCTCTTTTACTATTTCTTGTCTTAAATCTATTTTATCTGATATAAATGTAACCATTTTAGACCTCTCATGGTTACTGTTTACACAACATACCTTTTACATCATTTTATTTCAAATGCTTTGAATCTAAAGTGTATCTCTTGTTTAAAAATACAGCTGGGTCTTGCTGCTTTATCCAGTCTGATAATTTCCATCTTTTTATCAGAGCATTCTATTTACATTTTAATATAATTATTAACATAGGTAGATTTATGTCTACCATTTTACTATGTCTTATGTCTTTTTTTCCTTTGTTCTTTAGTGATCTCTGTAAAATAATTTTTACTGTACCTTTTAACTCCCTTTGTGATTTTTTTTTATTAGTCATTTTTTGTTTGCGTGGTTATTCTTATATTTTCTTAGTGCTTGGTCAAGGGATTACATCTAACTTACCAGAACCTACTGATGGTCGTGTGTATATGTGTGTGTGTGTGCGTGTGTATGCATTATTCTGGTAAAATATAGCAGCTTTGCTACAATATAGCTTCATTCCCCACACTCCTCTGTGCTATTTTCATCATGTATTTTTACCTGTATATATTAGAAATGCAACGATACAATATCATAATTATTGTTTTTAACAATCTTAAGTGATTATTTCTTAAAGACTTTATTTTTTTTTTTTAGAGCAGTTTTAGGTTCATAGCAAAATTGAGAGGAAGGTACAGACATACTCCATATACTCTCTCTTCCCACACTCCCATAGCTTCTCCCACTATCAACATCTCCCACCAGAGTGGTACATTTGTTACAATGATAAACCTATGTTGATATATCATTATTGCCTAAAGTCCATAGTTTACATTAGGGTTCATTCTTGGTGTTGTACATTCTATGGGTTTGGATAAATGTATAACAAGTATCTACCATTATAGTATCATAAAGAGTAGTTTCATTGCCCAAAAAATCCTCAGTGCTCTGCTTGTTCATCCTTTCCTCCTCTTGCTTTCTATCCCACCCCACTGCCTCCACTGATCTTTTTACTGTCTGTATAGATTTGCCTTTTCCAGAGTATCATATGATTGTAATCATACATTATGTAGCTTTTTCAGATTGGCTTCTTTCACTAATAATATGCATTTCAGTTTCTACTTTTTTTGGGGGTAGGGGCAGGAAACAGAGTCTCACTTTGTTGTCCTAGCTAGAGTGCCGTAGCGCATCCTAGCTCATTGCAGCCTCCAACTTTTGAGCTCAAGTGATCCTCCTGCCTCAGCCTCCTGAGTAGCTAGGCCTACAGGTACGTGCCACTGTGCCCAGCTCATTTTTTCTATTTTTAGCAAAGACAGGATCTCACTCTTGCTCAGGCTGGTGTTGAACTCCTGACCACAAGTGATACTCCAACCTTGACCACAATGTCTTTTCATGACTTGATACCTCATTTCTTTTTAGTGCTGAATAACATTCCATTGTCTGGATGTACCACAGTTTATTTATCCACTGACCTACTTGACAGCATCTTGGTTGCTTCCAAATTTTGGTTTTCATGAATTGGGTGCTATAAACGTACAGGAATTTTTGTGGACGTAAGTTTTCAGCTCCTTTGGGTAAATACCAAAGAGCACGGTTACTGGATCATATGTTAAAGAGTATGTTTAGGCCAGGCGCAGTGGCTCACGCCTGTAATCCTAGCTCTCTGGGAGGCCGAGGCGGGCGGATTGTTTGAGCTCAGGAGTTCGAGACCAGCCTGAGCAAGAACGAGACTCCGTCTCTACCAAAAATAGAAAGAAATTAATTGGACAGTTAAAAATATATAGAAAAAAAATTAGCCGGGCATAGTGGCACATGCCTGTAGTCCCAGCTACTTGGGAGGCTGAGACAGTAGGATTGCTTGAGCCCAGGAGTCTGAGGTTGCTGTGAGCTAGGCTGACGCCACGGCACTCACTCTAGCCCAGGCAACAAAGTGGGACTCTGTCTCAAAAAAAAAAAAAGAGTATGTTTAGTTTTGTAGGAAACCACCAAA
>CAUYSK010023881.1:0-16185 GCA_963575035.1 Avahi laniger | reverse complement strand
GTGCCCAGCCACCAGCGCGCACACTTTTCATACGAGGGGCCCGGGGCGCGCGCAGACTTTGTTTTAACCATTTTGCAGCAGGCGCACCTCTCTACCCCGCCCCAAGGATTCTCGGAGAACCAGACACTTTCCCAGAGAATTGTCTTAAATTTATTTTTAATTGACAAATAGAAATTATATATACTTACCATGTACAACATGTTATTTTAAAATAAGTATACATTGTAGAATGGCTAAATTAAGCTAATTAACATACACATTACCTCACATACTTATTTTTTGTGGTGACAACACTTAAAATATACTCTTTCAGTAATTTTCAAAAACATAATACATCATTATTAACTATAGTCACCATGTTGTACAATGGATCCCTTGAGCTTATTCCTCCTATATAAATTAAATTTAGTATTCTTTGACCAACATCTCCCCAAACCTCCCTCACCAGCCCCTGGTAACCATCATTCTTCTCTCTACTTCTATGAGTTCAACTTTTTTAGAATCCACATTAAGTGAGATCATGTGGTATTTATCTTTCTGTGCCTGGATTATTGCACTTAATGTAATAGCCTCCAGATTCATCCATGTTGTCACAAATGACAGGATTTCCTTCTTTTTTAAGGCTGAATAACATTGCATTGTATATATACTACATTTTCTTTATCCATTCAACCTTTGATGGACACTTAGGTGGATTCCATATCTTGGCTATTGTGAATAGTGCTGCAATAAACATGGGAGCACATGTATCTCTTTGACATACTGATTTTATTTCCTTTGGACATATACCCAGCAGGGGATTGCTGGATCATATGTAGTTTTATTTTTAATTTTTTGAGGAACCTCCATACCATTTTGCCTAATGGCTGTTCTAATTTACATTCCTACCAACAGTGCACAAGAGTTTCCTTTTCTCCACATCTTCGTCAACATTTTTTATCTTTTGTCTGTTTGATAATAGCCATTCTAACAGCTGTGAGGTAATATCTAATTGTAGTTTTGATTTACATTTCTCTGATGATTAGTGATGTTGAGTGTTTTTTCATTTACCTTTTGTCCATTTGTATGTTTTCTTTTGGTAAGTGTCTATTCAGATCTGTTGCCCATTTTTTAATCAAGTTATTTGTTTTCTTGCTATTGTTTGAGTTCCTTATATGTTTTGGATATTAACCCCATATCACATATATGGTTTGCAAATATTTTCTCCCATTCCATAGATTGTCTCTTCACTCTGTTGATTTCTTTGGCTGAGTAGAAGCTTTTTAGTTTGATGTAATCCCATTTGTCTATTTTTGCTTTTGTTGCCTGTGCTTTTAGGGTACATATTTAAAAATCATTGCTCAAACCAATTTCATGGAGCTTTAGCTCTATGCTTTCTTCTAGCAGTTTTACAGTTTCAGTTCTTATATATACATCTTTAACTCATTTTGAGTTGATTTTTTGTATGCGGTGTGAGATAAGAGTCTAATTTCATTCTTCTGCATATGGACATCCAGTTGTCCCAGCACCATTTATTGAAGAGAATGTCCTTTCTCCATTTGCAGCTTTGTCAATAATCAATTGACCATAAAAGTGTGGGTTTATTTCTGAGTTCTTTATTCTGTTCCATTGGTCTATGTGTCCATTTTTATGCCAGTATCATGCTGACATGACCACTATAGCTTTGTATATTTTGAAATCAGGTAGCAAGATGCCTTCAGCTTTGTTCTTTTTGCTCAAGATTCCTTTGGCTATTCAGGATCTTTTGTGTTTCATGCAAATTTTAGGATTGTTTTTTCTATTTCTGTGAAAAACGTCATTAGGATTTTGAAAGGGATTGCATTGAATCTGTAGGTTGCTTTGAGTAGGATGGACATTTTAATAATGTTAATTCTTCCAATCCACAAACACAAGATATCTTTCCATTTATTTGTGTCTCCTTCAATTTCTTTCATCACTATTTTATATGTTTCAGTGTACCTGTCTTTCACTTCCTTGGTTAAATTTATTCCTAAGTATTTTATTTTTTTGTAGCTATTGTAAATGGGATTGTTTTCTTTATTTCTTTTTTGAATAGTTCATTGCTAGCATACAGAAATCCTGCTGATTTTTGTATATTGATTTCGTATCCTGCGATTTTATTGAATTTGTTTATTAGTTCTAACAGTTTTTTGGAGGAGTCTTTAAGGTTTTCTATATATAAGAGTATTCCTATCTATTGCCTAATTGCTCTGGCTAGGACCTCCAGTACTATGTTGAATAGAAGTGGCAAGGGTGGGCATCCTTGTCTTGTTCCAGATCTCAGAGGAAAAGCTTTCAACTTTTCATCATTGATTAAGATGTTAGCTATGAATTTGTCATATATGACCTTTGCTGTGTTGAGATACATTCCTTCTATACCTAATCTTTTGAATGTTTTTATTATGATAGGATGTTGAATTTTGTCAAATGCTTTTTCTGCATCTACTGAGATGATCATGTTGTCTGTGCTTTTAGGATACATACTAGGGTGTTTATCTTCCATATTGTTAATGTGATATATCACATTTATAGATTTACATGTGGTGAACCATTCTTGCATCCCTGGAATAAATCTCACGTGATTGTGGTTAATGATCCTTTTAATGTGCTGTTGAATTCAGTTTGCTAATATGTTGTTGAGGATTTTTGCATCTATATTCATTAGCCTGTGATTTTCTTTTCATGTAGTGTCCTTGATTGGCTTTGGCATCAGGATGATGCTGCCCTCATAAAGTAAGTTTGGAAATATTCCCTCTTCTTCAATCTTTTGTCTTTTAGAAGATTCTGAGAAGGATTGTTAACAGTTCTTTATTTTATTTTATTTTTTTTTTGAGACAGAGTCTCACTCTTTTGCCTGGGCTAGAGTGAGTGCCGTGGCGTCAGCCTCCTTCACAGCAACCTCAAACTCCTGGGCTCAAGCGATCCTCCTGCCTCAGCCTCCCGAGTAGCTGGGACTACAGGCATGCGCCACCATACCCGGCTAATTTTTCTATATATTTTTAGTTGTCCAATTAATTTCCTTTTATTTATTTATTTATTTTTTTGTAGAGATGGGGTCTCGCTCTTGCTCAGGCTGGTTTTGAATTCCTGAGCTCAAACAATCCGCCTTCCTCGGCCTCCCAGAGAGCTAGGATTACAGGCGTGAGCCACCGTGCCCAGCCAACAATTCTTTAAATGTTTACCAAAATTCAGCAATAACACCTTCAGGTCCCAGGCTTTTCTTTAATGAGAAGGTTTTCATTACTGATTCAATTTTCTATCTCTTCATAACTCAATCTTGGTAGGTTGTATGTGTCTAGAAATTTAATCCATTTTTTCTAGATTGTCCAATTTGTTGGTAATAATTGTTCATAGTAGCTCTTGGGATCCTTTATATTCCTGTGGTATCAGTTGTAATGTCTCCTATTTCATTTCTTATTTTATTTGAGTCTTCTCTCTTTTTTTCAATAAATCATTTATTCAGCGATAATTTCATGTCCACCACAAATACCTTAAATCAACCTGTCTGCTGAAAATCACCAGGAGGCCTTGGACTCATTAGTTCACAGCCTGAGATTCCACACACATATAACATATTGTCTGTAAACAGAATCACTGTCTTACACGTAAGATGACCTATGCTTTTTCAAATGTAAGTGGATGCTGTCATGATTAATAGAGTACAATTCATTTAAAAGTATGACCAGATTGATAGTAGATTTGAATTATTATGTATTTTCTCAATCAATAGATACCCTCATGAATGGGTCCATACTTTTTTCTTTTTTCGGTATTGTGAGTCTTTGCACTGAAAGTGGTTGGGGAACACTGGATTAAACAACACTCTAAAGCATTTCATTGTCCTTGGTTTGTACTCTCAAAGCTAATGTCAAGATATGCTTAGGTTGATAAGACTTAAGATTGTGCCAAAATAAAAAAATAGTTCATGAGATTTAAGTATGTCTTGCCTGATATGCAGTATAGAAAACAGGTTATGTACTAGTTTAAGGCATATGGATAATACCAAGAGCAGCAGCAATATATAGTGCTATACAAATTATAGGTGCAATTATTTAGATACAACATTTCGAGTTGATTCTCTCATTTAATCAGGTGGCCACTTTGTGAAATACATAGGTAAGATTTTCATTTAATATAAGAGGAAACTGAGGTACTGAAATGTTGTGACTTGCCCATGGTCACACTGATTAATGGAAGTTCTAGGACTCTATTCCCCTGGCCTCGAGCACTTTCCCATTCCCTGCACTAGGCTACATTACCCTGGAGAAACCTGCAGGAATACAAACAAAAGCCCACATACCATATGCATAAGTATTCAAAAGTTTTAAATCAAACAAATAACTGTTCAATAAAATATGTTATAACCTTTTACTCTGACAACTGTATCTTCATAATGACCTGAAGGATCCAGAATTTTTAAACTCATTGTAATTCTAACCAGATGATTTGGCCATGCAGGAGGAGATGGCCTTGGATCTAGCTTGTGTCTTATGTCTCTTCCCTCCCCACTTCCAGCTCTAACCCATCCTGGGAGGGGAGAATCTTCATGCTCACACATGGGGGCAATCCAGCCCCCACATTTGAGCTCTGTCTACACTTTTCTCAAACAGCTGCCCCTAGCACCAGGGCCCAGGTATCCAGAGTGTGGTTGAAGAGGGACAAAGGCTCTGCGTGGGCGTGACACCTGCACATTTCTTGCCTAAAGGGAAGTCCATGGCTGGAGGAGGGCCAGAGAGGACCTTTAAAACACAGGGCCTAGAGCAAAGGTCCCTTTTCCTGGTGCAAGAACAGTCTGCTCTGCACTTAAATTCACCTTGTTTAACATTCCCTGGGAAGAAAAATAAAAGTTACCTCTCAGTCTATTTACCTTATTATTAAACTCCACTCCGTCATTATAGATCTATAAAAATATTCAAACCACTCTTTATATGGCAACTTCCAAAAAAAAAGCTATTGCTTTTATTTTGTTTTGAAGATATTAATGTTAGATAGGTAGAGTTAGAATCTTTGGCTCTTCTAGGGTTCTCTGCTTTGGTGCTGTTTTGAGCAATTGCTCCACCTGGGAAGAAGGATAAGGGCAGATACCCCATTTCGGTGCTGCCCACCCTTAATCCTATTCCGAGCAACTACTACACCTGGGGAAAGAGGGAATGCTTTATCAATCTGGGAATGGCCTAGCCTAAGCATGATAGGATTTAGAAAGTGACCTAAGGGTAATTATTATGCCATTAGCTTGAATCTGTATTGTGGTTCACAATACAGTGATTAAACAGTGATTAAATAGTGATTAAACAGTGATAGTCAAAGTCTTCTACATAGGATACAGAGAGAAAATTGCTAGCAGTAATAAATAGAATAAAACATAGATTCTATTTTTTCCAAATCTAATTTACAATTTAAACAGATGGAGATCAGTTTCTTTTTAAGGTGTGCCTTTGATATCTAAAAACTAAATGTACGTGGATGAGTAAAATGATATACTATACCCTCCAAACTTTTATTAAAGAAGAGGTCCAGAAATAAGTGTTGAGGTAGGGAAAGGTCCTGGCTCTGTCTCAGTGACACTCACCTTCCTTAGGTTTTCTCATTTCGAATCTCTTGACTCATCCACACCTGACTCCCAGGAATTTTGGCCTAAACACAAAGTTCTTTTCTTTGGTTTCATTTAGCAGAGCTGACATATGCTGACATTTCCAAAGCATCTTCACTAAACAGTAAGAGCAAAGTAAATGGAAATAACTAGAGAAAAATATAAATAATTTAAAAATAGCCAGCCTGATTTCCAGAGTAAGGTTTCTGGTCCTGAGCTGCATTTTAGCACCCACAGTTTATAATTTCTCAGGTAGCTCACATGGTTTTCTTTCACTAAGGGTTCCCTGCCTCTCTCTTGGCTGGGGGACTCTGGCTACCCTCTATCTTTCTAGCTTCCCAGGAATAATTTCATCATCCATTTTTTCCACTCCTGTAGATGAAAATCAAATTCCCAGATGCATATTCATAGATTGTTTTGGAACGTCTCACACAAACCCTGTTTTCAATTAGAAGGAAAAATCTCTTACAAAACTAATTGTGAAGATTTTGTTAATTGATAAACAAATAGATAAATGTAAGTGATCAATTCTCTCCACAGCTGAAGAACTCCGAGGAGACCTTTCTCCCTTCTCCAAATACAGAGAAATGAATTCATCTGTTATCAACCTCCCACGAGGACACACTGACCACAGGACAATATGCTCGCATCAGCACAACATTAGTGTAGCCCAAACGAGAGTTCGTTTGAAACAGTTTTTAGGGAAATTCCCTTACTGCAGTCAGGGAGGAGACATTTAATATTATTATGAACAATATATAATAACGCTTTTTTTTGCCCAGCCAGGATCCACTTTTAAAGTGGAATACAATTTAGAACTGTACCGATCAACACAGTAGCCACTAGTCGCGTGTGACTATTTACATTTTAGTCAATATTAATTAAAATTCACCAAAATTTAAAATTAAGTTCCATAGTCACACTAACCACATTTAAATGCTCAATAGCCTCGTATTCTATAGGCAACTCCGATCCAGAAGATATTCTCACCATTGAAAAGGGACAGAATTTAAAACGTTTTTCCTGTTACTACAGTCTTGAGTAGAACACTAAAGGCTCAGACAGGAGTGAAATAAAAGCTGATAGAAAAGGAAGCTTTCTTTTAGTACATATCAAGAATGAAGACAGTTTCAACATTTTGGAAGGAAGCCACACCTATTTAACAATTGATGAATAGGAAAAAAAATCTGTGCTTAAAGTGGATGTTAAGGTGCACAAACAGAGAGTAAGAATACATTTCCAGATGTGTGAACTGGATCCCCAGTGCACAGCAATGTAGGGGAAAGGCAGAAAAGGGAATTGGCAGAATCAGGAAAAAGAAAGATCAAGGCTGAAACAAATATTGCCTTAGTAGCCACATCTGGCCATGAGATTTTGCCTGTTCCTTAGTGAGAAATTATTACAAATTAATTAGAAATTATTATAAATTAATCAGAACCCCAGTATATGTCTTTTATAGTTGCATAGCTATGATTTTGCTTAATTACATAGTAAAATTATACATAGTGAAAAAAATGGCATATGATACTGGAAAGTATTCTAGCTATGGCAAAAAGAAATCAGATGAAAAGTCTTTATGAAAATTCGAGCTATGAATAAAGCACATATAAAATATTTTTAAAAATATTAGAAAGCAGATAGACCAACATTTACTGCTACCTGGCTACATTATTTTATTTATTTTAGCTTATGTTACCTTGAAATACAGATCCCCTATGTCATATAGCGCGGATAGATGATTTGGTTAATTCATTCTTTTTTCCAAAGGTTTCTGCCTGGTAAATCAAGTTTTTTAAGGAAAAGCTATCACTAGCCATATTTTTGATGCTCTTAACCACTTGATTTTCTGTCCATTGGATAAGCCACACAATTATAGTCAGGCAGAAATCTGCCCCAGAAGCAGATTGTTCTTAGTGAAGGAACCCAGAATTGATTCGGTATAAGAAGAACAGTAATATTTTTATCTTTTTAAATAATGAAATCAAGAATTACACACTCACAATTTTGAAGTCCTCCCTGCCCTTATCTGTGACATAGCATTTCTCATAACCTATTTTGAAGATTCATATACTTCCAGTTATACTTCCAGTATACTGGAAGATATACTTCCAGTTCTCTACCCTTAATTATAGGTAGGCTTCAGCACAACTATTTTAGGCTTATGGTGAAATGAAAATTACAAAGTTCACTTTACAGAAGTCCAAGTGTCACCAGGAGATAAGCAGAGTCTAGAAGGCTGCCTTGCCAATAAGACCAACACAGTAAAAAAACTACTAATTCCATTCATCCCACCACTTTCTCACTATCTCTTAATGGCCTCTTGCTCTTCATGTTTCTTTTTGTCCAATTTATATTCCAGGGGCCACTTATATAATTTCTCCAATAAAATGTCCTCAATTCCTGCACTGCTCTCTTCTCTCTAATTGGCTAATTGATAACCCTGTAAAAACCCAACTACTCTACCTTCTCTTGCTCTGCATCTGAGCAGGTAAACATTGACAGAGAAAATTACACATTGACTTCATCCTACCTTTGGCATCTTAGTCTTAAAAGTGCCCTTTGTACAACACAGCAATCATACTACTTTTCCTGTAGCTTTCTTTTTTGCTCTCAGAAATACTATTTCATATTTTCTTCTCCATCCTCAGATCTGCTACCCTGCATGACTCCAAAATTCTCAGCTGACTATCTTACTTCATTCCTTGTTGAGAAAATAGAAGCCATCAAACAGGAACTTCTTGTTTTCCTCTTCACCCATCTACAAACCTACCTGCATCTTATTCTATCTTCTCTTTCTTGCCTCCAATTACAATGGATGGATCCCCCTTTTATCAGAGGTCAATGCCATGCACAACATGTGTCCTGGATCCCAGTCCCTCTGGCTACCCCAGGGACTTTGCTTCTTGAGTTAACCCCTCCCTCCATTGCATTATTAGCCACTCCTCCTCTCTGGGATCATTTCCAACAGTACACAAACATGCTCTGGAGTTGATCGTTCTAAAAAGTCTCCCTTGATCTCATCATTATCTCTCCAGCTAATGCACACTTCTCTTTCCCCTTTCATAGCTAAATTTATGAATTGGCTTCCTATGAATTAGCTTCTCCCTTCCTATCCCCTCCACAGGTCTCTTCAGTCTGGCTTCTGCCCTACAGTCTACCAAACTGCTCTAATTAAGAATAATAGGTTGGTCTTAGTGACTTCCATGTGGCCAAATCCAATATATAAGTCAGATATAGAATGACAAATACTGCATGATCCCACTTATATGTGGAATATGGAATAGTCAAGCTCATAGAAGCAGAGAGTAGAATAGAATAGCGGTTGCCAGGGGCTGGGAGAAGGGGGAAATCAGAAGATGTTGGTCAAGGGATGCAAGGTTTCATTTATTCAAGATAAATAAATAAATAAATTCTGGAACTCTAAAGTACAACAAAATGACTATAATAACAACACTTTACTGTACACTTGAAATTTGGGATGAGGGTAGATTTTAAGTGTTCTCACCATGGGAAAAAAAAAGAAAGAAAACGGTAACCATGTGAGGTGATGGACATGTTAATTAGCTTGATTGTGGTTTATCAAATTTTCAATTTATACACTTTAATTATACATAATTTTTATTTGTCAAGTACATCTCAGTAAAGCTAGAGGAAAAATAAAAATAAAGTTTCTGAACTTCAAAGATAAAAAGAATCATTTAAAAAGATAAAGAAAGTAGCTGGGCATAATGGCTCACACCTATAATCCCAGCTAGTTGGGAGGCTGAGGCAGGAGGTTCCTTTGAGCTAAGGAGTTCAAGACCAGCCTGAGAAAGAGCGAGACCCTGTCTCTACGAAGAAAAAAATAAAATAAAATAAAATAAATTAGCTGGACATAGTGGTATGTGCCTGTAGTCCCAGCTACCTTGGAGGCTGAGGTAGGAGGATCTCTTGATCCCAGGAGATGGAGGTTGCAGTGAGCTATGAAGCCACTGCACTCTAGCAGGGGCAACAGAAAGAGACTATGTCTCAGAAAGTAATAAATAAATAAATAGTAAATAAATAAATAAACCTGCCTATTAAAAGAGAAGTACACTTAGATTGTATTACAAAGCAAAATAAAATTCAGCGCTAAATTCAAGAGATACACCTAAAACAAAGTAATTCTATATGGTTGAAAATAAAGGGATGGGCCAAAGTAAATTAGGCATATGCAAACAAAAAGAAAGCATAGATTGTGATCTTGTACCTGACCAGGTTGTATTCAGGCCAAAAATTATTAAATGAAAAAAAAAGAAGTAATCTTTACAATGTTCAAATGTACAATTCACTAGGAAAATATGAATCATTTATATCTATGTATCAAATAAAATACCATTAACATTTATAAAGAAAAAATAGTGGATGATGTAATAAGAAATAGAAACACATTAGTGGTAGGAGACTAATCACCTCAGTCTACAATAGGTTAAGAAGACAAAAAATAAATAAAATTATAATATACCTAAATAATATCATGAATAAGATAGCCCTATTGTTACAACAATAAATTATTTAAATTTAAATAAACATCAACTCAACCAAGACAAGTCTAGACATTTTGATTCTTAACATTAACAGCTGCTGCTAATCTCCTATCATAAAAATGGGACAATAACAAATAGTTATTATAGTGGTTATTCACAAAGAAATTTAAAGAGAAGTTAGCAAGGATAGTAAAAGTGCTAGGTAATTTTTTTTTCCTCTAGTAATATTTAAAATGAAATAATGGTGTCTCAAATCCTGATGAATCATAACACACTGTGTTCCCTGTTGCAGCTTCCTACCTTCCCTTCCCTGTTGTTTATTTTCTCTTTTGGTAAACAAAATTGTCCAGATGAGCAGTCTAAGAAGGGGTCATTAATTAAACTGGGCACCTGGGTTCAAACAATCCTCCCACCTCAGCCTCCCGAGTAGCTGGGACTACAGGCACACACCGCCCGCCTGGCTCGCAGTAGCCTTTAGAAATGCACTTTGGAGATGTATTTTTAAAAGCAAGTTACTTTGGGTATCTAAGATGACTGGGAATTTCTTTTTCAGAACAAATTGTTCTTCACTGGATTAAAAATTCAATATCTCTTACGTTAAATAGAAAATATAACTTTTATGATCCATAACCAACTTGACAGAATTATAGTAATACAGCAATGGAGAGATGACAGGTATCACTTGTGTGTGGGAAGAACATGGCAGCGTGTTTTGATGGATTCCATCGTGACACCTGTCTCTAGCAAGTATTACTGGGTTTAGGGTGATAACCTTAAAAGTTCTTTTAAACATTTTTAAAGACAAAAGAATGAAAGAAATCTTGCATTTATAGTAATAATTAAGAAAACTTAAATAAACATATTAAGAGCTTGTGAAAGCATATAATGTAACTGTCGTTTGTATTCTAATGCCTCAAACTTTATATTATAAATACACAATTGCATAGAAAACATAATTTATATTATATAGTTATATAATAACTAATGCATATACCAATTTGATAAATTAAAGTTATCTATAAAGCTGTTTCAAATGAAGAATTATTACACACCATAACACGTACTAACATAATTTGGACTCAGATTAAGTAAACATTTTATTTTTAAAATGATCTAAAATACTATTTTCTCTCACTCAGCCCTCTCCAAAAGTACAAAATAGAGAATAGGCAATGAAAAACAGATTTGGATGAAACTAAAATAAGAATTTAATGTTAAAAACAATTATTTTTTAAATGGTCAATACAAGTACTTTATGAGAGCTAAAAGGTAAAAAGTGACATCAAGTGAAAAATATATCTCTTTTTCTTTCCTGCTGCCAGGTGTCCAGCTTTATTTCATGAAAGAAACACTGATACCAGCTTCTTATGCCTTTCTGGAGATGTTCAATATGCAAAGAAGCTAATAAAGGGGTAGAAATTATATATCACTGTATACGTGTTCCACACTGAGGTTTTTTATTAAAGAATACCTCTGGAGGAGTATTCCATATTAATGCCCATAGACATACCACATTCCTTTTTAATGTTTGCACAGTATTCTATTGAATGATTGCACCATAATTCATTTAATCAGTGCCTGTATTGGTTAGGGTTCTCCAGAGAAACAGAACCAATGGATGTGTATGTATATATATAGATTATATATATAAAAGATTTATTTTAAGGAATTGGCTCGCACAATTATGGAGGCTGGCAAATACAAAATCTGCAGGGTGGATTGGCAGGTTGGAGACCCAGGGAACTATAACGTTGCAGTTCAAATCTGAAGGCCATCTGCTAGCAGAATTCCTTCTTGCTTGGGGAAGGTCAATCTTTCTTTGTTTTACTCAGTTCTTCTATGGAGGTCCATCCATGGTATGGAGGATAATCTACTTTTCTCAGAGTCCACCAATTTAAATATTAAACATCATCGAAAAGCACCCTCACCAAAACATCAGAATAATATTTGACCAAATGTCTGGGCACCATAGTCCAGCCAAGTTGACACATAAAATTTATCATCACGGTTCCCTATCAATGGCTAGTTTGTTTACAATTTTTGGCTAATATATTATGTATTCTAACAGATACATCATTTCACAGACATGCAAATGTATCTGCAGAATAAATTTCCAGAAGTGGAATTCCTAAAAGCACATGGGTGTATGCTTTTACATTTTTGATAAATATTGCCAAATTGTCTTCCAAAGTGCTTGTACCAATTTATACTTACAAGGATAAGAGTGTCTATTTCCCCAATTCTTTCCAACAGAGTGTGTTATGAACCCTTTTTGTCTTTGCTGTTTGGATGGATGTGATATGAGTCAGGTAACGGATGAGAAGTCATTTGTATGCGTCTTAGCAAGAATGATACTGCCCATCACGCACACTGATTCAGGGTGTACGTAGTAGTGTTATCACAATAATGGTGTAATGGAATGTACATTGCAACTTGTTTTAGTGTTAACGTTAGTGCCAAGAGGTTATAAATGAGTCGTAATCCTTTCTTTATCACTAACAGTCTGATAGGGGCGCTTAAATTTTTTCAGTTATACTTTGCTATAGTGTAAATGCTTGTGAACCCCCAAAATTTGTACTGTATGTTGAAATGCAAACATTCAAGTTGATGGACAGTATTAAGAGGCGGGACAGGCCAGGCATGGTGGCTCATGCCTGTAATCCTAGCACTTTATTTGGGAGGATTGCTTGATAAACATAATGAACATATATTCAATAACAAAAAATGCTCAAAGCTCACCCTATCGCTAATCAACTCTCTTATTATATATCAGACATTTCAACCCAATTTCACCAGAGGTCTGATCTGTGATTAACATGGTATCTTAAGAGAAGCATATAGCAGTTATGAAATTTATGATTTCAATGATCATTATAATGTATGTATAATTAAAAAATATATAAATAATAGTATACTTACTGTTTCTTAGTTCTTTTTCCTTTATCTGGGAAGACATTATATTATTATGTTGTCCTATAGTTGAATATATTGATCATCTAAAATCTCATGCTGATTTTGCTTAATATTTAGATGAGGTACAATTATTAATAAAACTCCAATCAAAATAATTCAGAACAGAATGGGGACATTCAGAAAATCTGAGCCTATTTTCCTTTCCATTACGGACATTTCGTGAGACACTGATTCTTTCTTGCGTCTCTTCTTCCACAAGTTATGTTAGATTAATCATCACCATTTTGCGACTTGAAAATCTAGGGTTTCAGAATCAGGAGTTAAATAATTGTATGCATTTTAAAAGAAATAATTTTAAGGAAGTTTATTTTTGATCCATAGAAAAATGTTATCATCAAATTATTTTTAAAATTATATTAGTGGTGAGCAAGACAATGGAAATTTTCTCATCATAAAATTAAATTTTGTTTCATTCATTTTTAAGGAAGTCAAATATATTAAGGCATTATATTTAAATATAATTTTTATATGGCAATATTAATGGATGAATCTCTATTTCATTTAATAATAAACTATATAATTTGGTTTCCTACCATGGAGATTTTAAAGCATGATACTTACAAAACACAGAGTATTATTTTTTTAGTTACAAAAAGCTCTGTAAATCAGAAAATGTACTCTTCTGTTTGCAGAAACAGATGGTATGTAATATTTGACCTTCTCAGAGAAGATGGAATTGAAAAATACATGAACAAGAGTATAAACATATGAATTTTGAAATGCTACAGGTGAATACACAGTTTCTAGTTAGAAATTGTCTTAAAATAGCATATACCTCTCATCAAATTCTAGGCCTTGTCTTTAGACAATGGCCTAAAGAAGACAGGCAGCTTGGGGTGAAGGAAATCATTCAGCAGAGTAGTCTGCTTCTCTTTCACATCTCTTGTGGAAAAGAGGAGGAAAATAAGACAGTGAGAAAATGAAAAATTCAAACTCTATTCAAATGTGCAGTAGACACAAGCATTAAGGCTACCACTTGTAGTAGACACACATTGGGTTGACTACTCAGCCCATAACAATTCCCCAAATGACAACGTTTGTCCTACTTATCGCACCCCTCCTGTGGGGAAATGTCCGTCCTCCCCTTGCTCTGAATGGAAAGTGCCATTTTGTTACAGATATAACCCCCATCCTCGAAAAGATAACTTATATGACTCAAGAAGGGTTAATCATATTATACCCTGTTGGCCATCATGAATGGTCCAAGGGGTGCATGATGAGTTAGTTTATGTCAATCAATGTCCTTCCCAGAGATTTTCCAAATTGGGGCTAGGAGTGAGCATTTCCTTTTCCATTTGGTTGCTAAGGTACAAGGCTGAGTTTGGATCCATCACAGGCCATGTTTCTAGTCTTATGTGGATGGCAGACCTCAAATCATAAAGCTAAAAGTTATAGAGGAGCAGACCCAAGATATGTAAAGAGGAAGAGAGGGAGAAGAAATTCAAATTATCACTTCATACCCATCAGGATAGCTACTATGAAAACAAAAATAGAAAATATCAAGTGTTGGTAAGGATGTGGAGAAATCAGAAAACTTGTATACTGTTCGTGGGAATATAAAATGGTGCAGCCATTCTGGAAAACAGTACGATGGTTCCCTCCAAAATTAAAAATAGAACTATCATATGATCCAGCAATTCCATTTCTAGGTATGTTTCTAAAAGAATTGAAAGTAGAATCTTGAAGAGAAATTTGTATACCCATGTTCACAGTAGAATTATTTCACAATTATTAAAAGGGGGAAGCAATTCAAATGTTCATTGATGAATGGATAAACAAAATGTGTTATGTACATATAATGGAATATTATTCAGTCTTAAAAACAAAAGAAATGATGACATGCTACAAAATGAATGAACCTTGAGGACATTATGCTATGTGAAAAAAGCCAGTCACAATAAGACAAATATTGTATGATTCTGCTTACATATGAGATATCTATAGTAGTCAAATTCACAGAAACATAAAGTACAAGGGTGGTAGTCAGGGGTTGGGCAGGGGGAAGGAGGAATTGCTATTTAAGGGATACAGAGTTTCAGTTTTGCAAGACAGAAGTTTTGGGGTTGCATGGCAATACGAACATCCTTAACTCTACCGAACTGTACACTTAAAAATGGTAAAGATGGTGAATTTTATGTTAGTGTATTTTACCACGATTAAAAATTTTAAAAATTCGGCCCAGTGAGGTGGCTCGTGCCTGTAATCCTAGCACTCTGGGAGGCCAAGACAGGAGGATCGCTTGAGGTCAGGAGTTCGAGACCAACCTGAATGAGAGAAAGACCCCATCTCTAATACAAATAGAAAAAATGAGCCCGGCTTACTGGCATGAACCTGTAGTCTCAGTTACTCGGGAGGCTGAGACAGGAGGCAGGAGGATCACTTGAGCCCAGGAGTTTAAGCTTACTGTGAGCTAGGCTAAGACCATGGCACTCTATCCCACAGGACAGACAAAAAAAAAAACAAAAAATTAAACAAATTCTTAAAATAATTAGAAGAAAATATAGATAAAAAGATATCAAATGTAGGCATGACATCAAAAGTAAAAGCGTAACAGAAAATGTCTATACATACAAAGAATGTGTTAATGCTGATTATCTGTTGGTCTGGCTACTTATAAAAATCCTTGACATGCTATTTTTCTGTAATGAACATTATTGATTTACATAAGAAAATCCAATAAATAATTTCTAATTAGGAAAAATGAAATGTGTGTGTGTTTTTTGTTTTTGTTTTTTTTACTTTTTTTTTTATTTCAGCATATTATGGGGGTACAGATGTTTGGGTTACGTATGTTGCCCTTGCCCCACCCTCTCCCCTAAGTCCGAGTTTCAAATATGTCCATCCTTCGGGTGGTGCGCATTGCACTCTTTGTGTACGCATATTCCCGCCCCAACCGCCCCCACCCCCCCAGTCCCCCACCACCAAAAACACCTATGGCCTGTGGGGTCGGGGGGCGGGGGGCGCAAGGCGGAGGCAACGGGTATATGCATACACAAAGAGTGCAATGCGCACCACCCGAAGGATGGACATATTTGAAACTCGGACTTAGGGGGGAGGGGGTGAAGGGCAACATATGTAACCAAAACATCTGTACCCCCATAATATGCTGAAATAAAA
>CAUYSK010023879.1:0-24521 GCA_963575035.1 Avahi laniger | reverse complement strand
AAAAAAAATTAGCCGGGCATGGTGGCTCATGCCTGTAGTCCCAGCTACTTGGGAGGCTGAGACAGTAGGATTGCCTGAGCCCAGGAGTTTGAGGTTGCTGTGAGCTAGGCTGACGCCACGGCACTCGCCCCAGGCAAGATAGTTAGACTCTGTCACAAAAAAAAAAAAAAAAAAAAAAAAAGATTATTCGTTGTTTTGGTTTTTATATATAACTCTAAAATTAATACCCTTCTTTATACAATTTTTTTTTCTTTCACTACTTTTCTTGGGTATATTCCTAGAAATATAATTACTAGGTCATTCACTATTAATGGATAAATTGTGATCATTCTGGGATAGCACAGAAATTATATATAAATCAGGAAGTGAAACATTCCCTACAACTTTTGAGGCAAGTATACAGGGAAATGCCTAAAAGTAGACTCAGCTTCTGGGACTCGTGAATCCATGCAAACAGAATCAATTCTGAGACATGTTCAGTTTTCCAGGATTCCAAAACTTTTTCTTCCAAATAGAAATCAATGTGGCATAACAGAAAGTTGATAGACTTTGTCCTCAAATATCTGGGTGTATGTCTCTGCCTTGTTACCATCTGTGTGACCTTGAACATGAGCATAATCTCTCTGACTCCATTGACCACCTATAAAATGGGCATAAAACAAACCTACCTGCCTGAAATGAGTAAATATATAGGGAAATGCTTTGGAAATTGTAAAAAACTATAGACATATAAAATATAATTAGTATCTAAGGAAAAGATCTGAGATAGGAAAAAAGGAATGCTTTTCACTTAATAAAGCATATGCTTTTCTGCGTTCCACACATCATTCTTAGTTCTTAAATTATATAATCTCATTTAATCTTCACAGCAAACTAAGGAGATAGATACCATTATTACGGTCATTTTACAGATGAAGAAACTGAGGCCCAGAGAAGTTAAGTACCTCTCCCACAGTCATTGTAGACTTAAATGCATACATTTTGTTTCTAGGAATCATGTGCTCAACCATAAAGCTATACTGTCTGTTTTGTCAAATGTTAGGATGACTATCTCTTTCCTAATATCGCAATATCAAGTGAGAAGACTCTTACCTAAGAAGTAAGCCTGTGTAGCCAGCACGTCCCATTTCTCTGGACAGTGGATCCTGAATGTAGCAACACTGGACTTCATATAATGTGGAGTTTGCAGCAAGATCTAACAGGATATCAGACACAAGTTGGACTAGTTTTCTCTTTTGGGGCTTGGAGTGTTAGATGTGTGTGAATATAAAGTTATACATGTGATCAGACACGTTGACGACTAAAGAGAAAAGAGCAATCAGAGCTATTCCCAGTACATTGTGAAGAAGCTGACATTTGTTTCTGATGTGCGTACCTAATATTTGAAAACAGCTTCTATTCCTCCTCGGTAGCTTCATGTTGCCCTTCCTGCTCTTTATTTCCTTTCATGTGTTTCTACTCCTTCCGGCCTGGCTAGTGCCTGTCATGCAGAACTGAGCTCTCCGTCCTTCCTTGCTAAAAACCTTGTCTCAAGTAATTTCCTCTTTAAAGGATCTAATCAATGAATTTATTGATTATCTAAGATGTTAATAATGGAAATGAAGCAATGTGCTAACTTCCTTTCCAGAGATATTTGCATTTTAACATATAGTGCGTGGTAGATCAATTCACTGATGCTAAAATTTTAGGCATTAACAGAAACTGGTGGATGAGGAAGAATTATTGAGTGGGATTTGCAACACCTCTCAAATTATGCCAACTGAGCCTACTCTGTCACAGACAGGAAGCAAATAAGACAATGAGGTACGCTCAGAGAAAGGAAAAAGGCATCTTTGGCAGATGGAGCATCACTTTGGTTTTCTTTAGGAAAGCAAGTGCCAGCTCTCCAAGCCTCCTTTGCAGGCAGGAGTGACAATCACCAATGCGACATTCACAGTCCATTCTGGATTTCTCATGGGACACTTCCTCTCCCTCCTGGTCACTTCCTCTTTCTCATGGGAACATGGCACTAAGGCAGTGGCAGTGGCGATATGTTGACAGCTGAGAGAAAAGGGTAAGTTAATCCCAAGCATCTTGGTTTGACATCCTTAAGCCAGTTAACACCAACAAGGCCTACTTCTGATGTGGAATTATATGGGGAAAAAATAAGTCTCTTATTTATTTAAGCTACTCTTATTTTGTTATTGTAATAGAATATAATTCTTAAACAATATGACCTCTGGCTAAAATGGGCTAATGGCATTTAAAATAGCCTTCAATGAGTATTTTTCACTTTTCCTGTCTAAAAATATCTAAAGTATCTACTATTTATTAAGCACCCACTGCATGCAAGATGCTGTATCAGCAGCACTGAATTCTTGTGTGATGGCATGCAGAAGACACCTGACACAGGAGGCCATGGAGCTCAGACAGCTTGAGTCATTTGCTCATAAAGGAAATGTATGGAGGGGTTGGGTGTAAAGTCTGGCCTGTTTCCAAAGGGTATGTACTTCCACTTAGCTTTCCTGTCTGATCTCCTAAGTAGAGATAGAATCACCGTATTTCCTACTTACTCCCATTATTTCTGTATATTCCACATAGGACTATACCTTCAAATATTTCATAGAAGTTGGCCCATGTTAGACTTACAAGAATTTTCATGCTCACTGGAAACATTTCTTACAATCAAATGTTATTTTACCAAACTATCAAGGCTCCCTATAAAACTGGCCTGCATTTAGTGAGAACATGTGGGGCCCTTAGGTGGCCCTGCAATAGACCCTGAAGGTCAGGTCAGACCTTGGCGGAGTGACAAGGGTCTTGAGTGAGACGCAGGAGGATGATGCAGGAAGACGTAGGAAGGAAACACAGGAATCCAAATACTCTTGGAACAAGACATGCATTTTCGCCCCTTCGTACTCTTTCGTCTAATTTTCTTTCATGGCTGCCCACCGTAATCTGCATCCCCAACCTTCTGGTCTTCCTGCAATGTCCTGACAAGGATCAAGTGAAGGCATGGAAACAGAAACATAAATCCATTGTCACTCTGAAAGAAAAAAATATAAAACGCGTGCTGTTTTTGGAGATATGCTTCCAAAGGTTTAACAGTTTGACTAGTTATGTCACTTGTGGACATTTATCCTAAGGAAATAATTATCGACATGGGCAAAGATTTAAAGTAAAGATGTCATTTGTTTCTGTAACCGATAAATGGGGACAATCTAAAAATTAAAATTTTGAATCATTAAGTTTGAATAATTATATTTGAATATTTGGATCATGAAACAGATCATTCCAACAACGAAATACCATGCTACCATTTGAATAATTGTATTTGAGTATTTGATTAAATAGTTTATTCCAACAACAAAAAGCCAATTAAAATATAGCATAATATTCTGTTGCTTTGTATTGCCAGTGAATGAGGCAGTATGATTCTTTATTTGTAAAAAATACAATGCATGAATGTTTATGTATGAAAATACAATGGAGAGGCATATGATAAATGCAAATAGCAGTTTTCTTTGGGAGGTGATTTTTCAAAAATTTGTTTTTTCTTTTGGTTACAAATATTTTTTTATTTTTGTACAATGAATACATATCATTTTGTTCTAAGAGAAGAAACATTGAAAGTAAAAATAATGAAAAGAATAAAACAGCATGCACATACAAATCACATAACAAAGTGAATGGCCCACTTCTATACTGTCTATAGACAACTGTTACCAATAAATGTCAGAAGTCTGTTATTTGTGCTAACAGTAGACTTTCTTTTTTCTGAAGTTCTTGGCTCTTTAGGGACGTGATGTCCCTCTTTGAACTGATTCTCGTTGGAAGGCACTATTATTGTGTTCTAAGCAAAGACAGAACCAGGTTATTAGCCTTGAATAAAGGGAAACAGTCATTTTAGAAACCCGTAAAATAGCATTTATAGGAACAAATGCAGATGCTTTTATATGACCATCCCTAAGACACGTATACTTCAGTTTAAGTGGCTTATTTTCATTTTTGCTTTTCTTTCTCCCAGTGTTGTCTGTCTGTGTGGTGATTCGGAGGGACCCACTGACCAGAAGAAGGTACATCATTTCCAGCACACTGGCAGGAGATGAAGAGCAGCCAGAGACTGAACAGAGATTGTTGAAGGATGGAAGAAGAAGATGATACAGGCTGTCGCTGCACATATTTTTGCATTAAATTATAAACAATACACTGCTAATATTTTAAATCAGAAAGGAATACCAGGATAAAAAATTTGTCCCTGTTTTTTTCTCATTGTTTCACTTTCCGTTCATCATGTCAATATCAAAAGTATACTGTGTCTACGTACTCCATGTTGCCAGGCGTGTGCATATCTGCAAACACATAACATTGTAGAGATGGCAAGACAAATGCTTTATTAAATTTAATGCCTGATGCAGAATTTGAAGTTTGTCATCTTCAGTCCAAATTTAATATTTTGGGGTTTTGGTACTTATAAGCTTGACAAATCAACTTTCTGTTCTTGAGTTAAAGGCAAATAAAAAGCTTTCAGAAAACTTCATGAACGTCAAATGTCAATTGCAACACAAGATTTTGATACAACTGTAAGTAAATCAGAAACATATGGATTGAATTTTCCTTGCAATATTTGAGTGTTTGGAAGGCAAATTTGTGCAGAAATGTGTTGTGGGTGTTCTGAAACCCCCAAAGTTGAAAAAACATTTTGATTTATTTAGATTTAGAAAAGGAATAACCATTTTGCACCCCGGGAAACTTAATTAAGTACCAGGTCAGTGCTGCATGGCACAAGGTCCTGAATGAGGGGATCCTCCTATTCAGTTGTACTGAATGGCTTTAACACCTTTGAAGTATGGACTCTAATCAGTGGAGGAGCCAAGAGGTTTCTTTCCGGGGTTCTAACTACCCCACATAATTTCCATCAGCTTCCCCCCAAGTCACCTCCAATAAACATATACCCTAAACAAATACCATATGCAAACCTAAACAACCACACCACCTTAGTTAAAATTGTGAGGTTGCTATGCAAACTAAGCCTCCAGACAAATCTCCCCTTCCTACAGAAATTCCATGTCTCTGCTGAGTTAACTATACAGAAACACAGAAGGACCTCTCTGATTTTACTTTGTTATTTTTGGATCTTATCTCACACCTTTGTCCTTCAGCTTGATTTGACTGGACTGCTTTCCAACCCTCAGTAATGTGGAAACCCGTGTCTCAGCAATTCACACCTGCCTTTTAATGTGCCAGGTTGTGAAGATTCACAGATGACAGGAAGGAAGAGGAATGGGCTACAATAAACTTTAGAAGACAGTCCCATTGCTATGGCCCTCTGATCTATGGTGGTCATCTGAAGGGTTGTCCTTCAAAGACACTGATTTGCAGCTGCATTTTAGAAAATCTCTTCTCCCAGGTTAGAAGTCTTTTCCAAATTAGAGATTTCAGTGAAGGGAATTGGTTTAGGACCTCCTTTTCTTGCCCTTCTAAAAACGTAAAATCATTACACATAAACACAAACACAAATGTAAGCTCTTGATTCAGGCAGTCTGCGGATTGCATCTTGGTTCTGTTCCTTACTGGATGTATAAACTGGGATAAATACCTTAAATCCTGAAACTCATTTTCCTCCTTTATAAATATGAAGATACTAGTACATTCCTCACTGAGCCATTTCAGGAATTTATGAACTAGAATAAACTGTTTATCTGACAGAGTGTTTTACAAGTAGTGCAGAAGCTCGATGATTGTTACTTTCTTTTCCTCATTTGTCCTAATATCCTAATAACTACATTTCATGGTATTTTGGTTCAAATCATAAAATGATTAAACAAATCATCAAAACCAAACAAAATAAAAATCAATCAAGTCATCAAAAACAACACCCATTGTCTGTTACAAAGTTACAAAGTCCTCTAATTTCTGATGCCCAGGAATACAGAGTGATTACAAAGCATCCATCCCAAAATCATGACTAATTGTATGGCTTTGTCCTCAACAAATTGAAAACTACTGAGGGATAATTAAAAAACAAAAAATCTCTCTTTTTAAGACCAATAAGCATTAAAAAGAGAAAAAAATCATGTAAGTCCAATTAGAAAATTTTAAGGAGGTTGGATACCTTAATTCTTCACATACTAGATATAAAAAAATATACATTTGTTTTTACAAGACCCTCAAATACATTACGAAATTTAAAGATTCGTGCTTTTTTCTCTATCAGGTATCAAACACTGACTTGAAAGATATTTGCTATTAGCAGGCATTGGGGACTAGGAAAAAAAAAATTAGCCAAGAGAAAACAATGATTCTGATTAAGTAAATTCCATTGAACTCTTTCTAGTAAGCATTATTCAGGTCATGAATGCTAATTTGTCCTGCAGGGGGCTGTGGGTAATTACCCAGAAAAACTATCAGCTTTATTGAGTTGCTACAAAACAGTCTTACTGAATGGTACACTGTAAAGGAAGACAACCTTGATATGTACTCACAGAAGAGGGTATTTTTTTTCCCCTACTGGGAAGATTTTATAGCCTAGGCAGAAATGACAATAAATGGCATTTTGCTTAGAAAAATAAAATCATATCAGTGTCACTTCCTGTTTAATAGTCAAATAAAATTCCTGACATGCAAAGACATGTATCTGAGAAGTGCCACCAAGATACCCAAACAATTTTAGCTTTCTGCATATTTAACATTCTGTAGAATCAGAACCATCTTAAAAATGAAGCAAATATGGCACATTGGCCACATTCCAGCAACTACGCAGAACTGCTGACGTTACTAAAATCTAGATAATTTAGTCCCATATGGGAATCCATACCACAATTATATTGTCCCTGCTCCGACACAGCCCTGATTTTGCACTTTTTAAGCCTGTTTTTTTATAATTTTAATTCCCTTCACCAATAAAGCAATTTGCATTCACATAGTCTTCCTGGCTAAGAAAGAATGAAGAAATCTGTTACGTGACCTTGGTCTCTTTACAGTTGATTACAAGGAAACAAACTCTTCAACTAACCCATTCTCTCATCTTTTTTTAATTGATGTGAAACATCGCACTATAAACTGCAGAAGACTATGCACAGCAGGCTGGAGGCTCGCATATTAAATTGTAGGCACGTTTAAACTCTCCTCCTTTGCTCATTTAGCATGATGAGGTAAAACTCATACTAAGTTTGCACAGACAAATATCACGGACAAACACTCACATATTAAAGAGATAGCATTTCCTTTTGAAAAAAATGGAATAAGCTATTATAAAATGTTTAGATTCGAAAAGGTGTTTTTACAACTTCTCATCTTTTACTGAAATAATTTGAAAAATGTGCTTGCTTGAGTCACTAAGGACTATCTTGACACTTCATAAATGTTTAAAGAAAAATAATAATTTCCGGAACATTGTTTTCTCTATAATTTAGTCCAAATAGTGTCACAGTCAAATATTCAGATGAAACGTTTTTCTTTTTGACTCACCTTGCTTACCCTAAAAGACAAAGCAGCACATAAGAAACATGTGGAAAGTATAATCATATCAAACAATTAAACTCTGGTGGGAAAAGTGAGATTACTAACTTAAAAAAATTATTTGGCCACTTCCTTCTCCTTACACAAAGAAAATGAAGGTGTGAATTACCTGTAATTATTAACAGAGATGGTTTTAAAGAGCTGAAATATTAAAGAAGCAATCCTAAACCTCCCTAATCATTGGTATATTGAAAAGTCTTTAGTCTTTGTTGGTTGTGGTTTTATCTGAAAGGAAGGCAACTCTTCCAAAGTACCAATGGTATTTCGATTGTCTGTAATTTATTTCAGAAGGATTTTGTTCTACATTCAAAATGGTCAAGTAACAATATCTGGCTGTAGCTAAATAAGACATTTCATATTTCTTAAGATACAATATAAAATTTACTTTGAGAGGTAGTGATAGATTTTATTTATTAAAAAATATTTTTCTCCAAGACCAAGAAATGTCTTTGTTTACCATTCACATTCAACTCTAAGATATAGTTAAAATGTGAAACTTCGATTGTATTCAGAGTTAATATGATTAAGCTTGCGGGGGCATACACTTCACTTACTTTCCTGTGAAAACTTGTGTGAACTTGTATATACTCACATATTAATCCAAGAAGGCTATTTTTTCCTTGTCAAATAGTTTTTTTAGAAGGAGCCTGAAAAAGGCACCAGCTATGAAAAAAGACAACCCAATAATAGAGAGTTCAAACTATTCATGTGTGCTAATGATGAAATACATCGAAGTATTTTTCATTCTTTCTACACCTTGACAATGACAAAAAGGACCCGACGTAACTTCCCACCCCCAAGGGGATTAAAAGCAGCTCTCAGTTTTCACTGTAACTATAACCTATGTCTAATAACAGCCTTTCAGTAGATTTAAAAAAAAAAATCAATATTATCACCAATGCGTATCTTCTCCATTTCTAACCTTAAGAATATAAATTTGTTTTTTATCATGGCTCATTTTAAGGGAAAATGAGTACCATATGTATTTAACATATGAATTTCACGTATTAAAGAGTTGAAATGAGTGTGTATGTCAGGTTAACACTTCTGGTTCTAATAAGGAATTTTATTTTTCAGCCTTCTTTTCATTACTCACCTAGGACCTAATCTACCATTCTTACTCTGAAAAAATATCCCCTAGTCCTCAAAACTGGACCGCTAGGGTACTTGCATGTTCCTGTTGAATCCGCTTTAAACTGGAGGATATTCACCTGAGAAATATTATTATTATATTCAGCTTTCACGTTATCATTATCACTCCTAACACAGCTAGCTCCGTAAGTAATAATTATTCACATCAGTGTTAGTTCAGTCTAATTTAGTTCATTAGCTAGATAACTCCTTTGATTTCTAAAGAGGCATCATGACACTTTAATCAGTGGGCAGTACCAGCCTGTTTATGACCATCATTGATTACACTTTTTCCCCTAACAGCAGTGTTTGTTGGATGAGCATAAACTAAATATATAACAAAGTTCCACAAAGTTTCTTTTCTGGACGTGACTGTATTCCGTGAAAGACTTGGATGCTTCATTCATCTGCCACCCTGGAATTCCCTCTGCTGGGCAGACTTGCAAGGATTAAGAAAGCTGTCCTGAGCATGTATTTCACCAAATCCTTGCATACCATTCAGAGTGGCTGCTGCCTGAACAAGTTCCTCCTGTTTGCACACAAGAAGGGGCTGGTGCAAACAATGCCACAGAGAGCCTGCCTGGCACAGCCGGTCAGGGTGTCAGTTCAGCTTCGTGCCAGTTGTTGCTAATCCATTTGCTTTACATAAAAGATGGAAAACAGGGCTTTGTTACTCGAACTAGTTCTTCAGGCTCTGTGTAAAGCGGCCTTTTTTCATTCACGTTTTTAACAGTTTCTAACATCATAATGCTTCTTGTTAGGAGTCTGGTAATATGATTTCTACCACAAGGCAGACAGGCACCAGGTTACAGTAAATCCATAAGAACAGTCTGTCAAAATGCTGTATATTCCACATCAGTTACAGAACATGGATCTGAATAGGGCAGAGGTCAATACGCTGTCTGATGGCAGAAAGAGTGGTAAAAGGAATGTGCTGGGAAGCAACGTCTTTGCCATGTCGCTTATGTATTTTTTTCTAAGTGATTTCCCGTGAAAGGAAGACAATCTACCTTGAGCGGAATGAGGTCTACACTGTTGCCAAGAGAAGCAAAGGCCACCAGACCGACCCTAAGATGCAGTTAATGAGGTGTCAGAGTTACTGGCAGGCTTGTTGGCCTTGCGTGTTTTTGTGCCTTGATCTCCAATTCGTTTTGGCAGTGGAAGTACCCTACTCCATTACTCTAGATTTTAGTCATTCTGAAAAACAGGGATTTGACACACAAGGAATATGGTAGTGGTGGAAAGAAAGGAGGATTTTAATCAAAACGTGATTTTAGGATAAGAAGTGGGAAAGAGGAGTTATGATACTGCATCTATTAAAAGATAGATGAAGCTTTCTCTTAGTGGATCAACAGCTTCTTGAATTTAGCCTACGGCTGGGAGCCTTTGGAGGTTAGTTGTCCAAACCAAGTCCTGAAGCTATTTTCCAACTAATAACACATATTCTTGGTGAATATTTCAAACCTTCTAAAGGTTATGTCAAAGTACATCTGGAAAATGAATGAAGAAGCAGCGTCTGTACCATTTCTTGTGAGACGGTGTCCTGCCATTCGTGGTTTTCCTATTGCCTACTGCGTGTTCTGTAGAAAGATGGCAGAGCTAGATCACGAGCATGCCGCCTGTGCACAGGGCTTCATGCCAGTAGGGCCCGGCACTTGCTTTAATGCTCTGCGGTCAGATCTTAAATTCTTAATTATTTTGTCTTCGAACTTGTGTTTTGTTAATGGAGTCTGATGGTAGGATGGCCACGCACAGGAGCAGAGGAGATACATCCCACACGTGTCTATTGCCTCTTGCCTCCCCATTCATGGAGAGCCCTTGTGACTCCTCATGAGCGCAGAAATCCGGTGGAGCCATAATGAGTGGCAGGTCAGTGAATCTCAGAGTAAGTACAAAGTCAGTGTGTTGTGTCTGTGACTGAGGTAGTGGTGATGATGATAGTAGAGAAATACAAGGTGACTCGTAGCTCTATTTCTTTTTTGGCCTTCCTCACTCAGCAGTAGATAGAATGTGAAGGTAGAACAGACATGTATCAAAACGTGAAATAAAAACAGTTTAAGTTTTGTGTAGCATTTCCACTGTTCTGTTTAGAAGAAAATGCATATGCATACACAAGCTACAAAATATGAATTGTGTTATTTTAGTGATTTCACATGACCTAAATGCTTGTATTTGCATTTATTTTACTTTAAAAATTTTTTCCCCAGCTTTATTGAGGTATACTTGACAAATAAAAATTGTATATATTTATGGTATACAGTATGATGTTTTGATATACATATACATTGTGAAAGGATTATCATAGTAAGTTAATTAACATATCCATCACCTCACATAGTTTTTTTTTGTGTGGTGAGAAAATTTAAGATCTACTCTCTTAACAAATTTCAAGTATACAGTGCAGTATTATTAACTATAGTTATTATGTTCTACACTAGATCTCCAAAACTTATTCATCCTGAATAACTGAAAATTTGTATGCTTGAACCAACATGTCCTCACTTCCCCACCCTTATGTTTGTATTTAAAATTGTCAGTGCACAATATAAAATTGAATGAGAAAATTCATGCTAATAATTTAAATTTTTTCTTAGAATGACATTAAATAGCAAATAAACACCATAACAAGTCAAAATAAAGAGATCATGGAGGAGAGAAAAAAGAAAAGTTTTATAGTTTAGGACTTTTAACACTATCTTTTTTCTGCTTTTGAACAAGGGGTCCCACATGTCCATCATGCACTGAGCCAGACAAACTAGGTAGCTGTCTCTGAGAGTAGGAAACATTTCTACTGGGAGAATGGAAAATGGAACGTGTCTCCAGGTAACACAAGGTATCATAAACTTGCCACCTTTTCTAAATCAGTCTATCTTTGATGTCTCAATTACAGCTGTATTAAAGGGAGCCCTTTGTATGATATCAAGAACTGAATCAGGCAGCAAACATGTCAGTCCCCTATCATTGTTCCACTCAACAGAGCTGAGCAGCAACTTGATGAATCCTGTTCTGGTCACGACAAATGATGTACGACCAGCTGTTCCCACGTGCTGCCTCCCTCCTGTGGAGCAAGATAAATGGCCACCATCTAATGTGAAATGGAGGACTTGAGAGTAACACACTTCCAGAACATGTGCTCACCAAGCAGAATGTCACTAATCAGAGGCCAAGGAGCAAACAATTTGTAAATGAATTAGTAAATGAACAATACCCTAGGGGCCCCAAAGAGTTAATTTGCTTTTAGAAGATGAGCAATTTTCTCATCTGCACTGGTAAAATCAATTCCTTATTAGAATTGTTTAATGCCAGTGTCACCATGTAGAACTTTCTGTCAATATTAAGTCTCCTTCTGTGAGGGTGAAAGTGCGGAGGGGCTCACTCTCTAGGGGAGCGTTCATTCTCATATTCCCCTGGGGCTTCCATTGGTTTCCCAGCAATTGATCAAATCAGCATATCTCACCTGTGCCTCAAGTATCATCCTGTTGGAGAAGCCTCACCTGACTACTCTCTCTAAAACATGCTCTAAAAATTTTTTCTCCATTGCACTTTGCTCTTCCTGACATATTTAATATAGTATTTGAATTGTTTATTGATTTATTTTCTGTCTCCTCCAAATAATATGGTTCATCAAAGCAGAGTTTTTTAGTTCACTACTGTATCCCCAGGGTCTAAAACAATGACTGGTCTGGAGGAGACCCTCTGTAAACATTTGTTACAGAAATGAATGTATGGGGTGGGGGTTGAAGGTCAAACAAGTTTGGGAAAGACTGGATTAAACAAAACTCAACAATCTTCTTTATTGCAGGACTTCACCAAGACTTTGATGGCTCAATGTTCATTGTCGATTTCCAACAGAGATATAGCGCACTAGCCAATTGCACCAAGGAACTCATTTTTTTCCCCCATTTGGAACAAGTTTTTTTTGAAACACATTTTGGAAAATGTCATCTTAAGTGGTAATTTATTGACCTCACAGAATTTTAAATGAACCTTTTATCAGAGTAAATCCACCTCTTCCCTTCAAGTTCTGAATATTTTATGAAGCATCCTTTCTTGGGCTGATTAGAAAGGTGCTACCACCCTGTCCTGCTCTCTCTAGTCTCATCATGTTCTTGAATTTCATACTAAAATAAGTTTACTTTTGACCTGTATTTGATGTAAACACCAGTTTTTGTTGCTCTGCCCATTTTGTTCTCTGTGTTTGTTATAATTTTGCATGTTCACTGTCTGTCTTTTTCAGAGCATAAACAGAAACTTCTACAGGTTTTAGAAGGAAAGGATCCAATGATCTTTGCACAATATTTAGGTCCATCTTGTGTACAATGTGGTAATTTCTAAATGATTTTAATGAAAATGGTGTAATGACACTGATCTCATTTTAAAGAACAAAAGCTGAGGTAGATGTAAAAAATAAAAACTTGGACTTTAGTAATTCTAGGTTTCAGGGTCCTGCTATTATAAATGATGTCAATGTAGAAACAAAGAGACATGTTCTGTACCTTGATGGGTAAACCAGAAAACAAATATTGTAAGGCATACAGCACATTTCCACAACAGAATGTGAGCTATTACTGAAACGTAATTTCAAGTTCCAGCAGCCCTAAGCAGAAATAACTTACATTGAACTCCCAGCACACATAGGAGTTGACCCAGAGAGCTAGTAAAATCACGTAGCAGAAATATTGTAGAATTGTGTATCAATCAGTTGTTGGGAGTTACTTCTAGACAAAGCTTCAGATGTCCTTGGTAAAACTCACAAAAATTTGCTCATACTTACTATGTTGTGTGTAGAAGTGAATCGAATGAGTTTTATAAACCCAAGTGCTTTTATACTTGCATTTCTCTAATAGGGGCAACAAATCTATCCCAAACATTTATTAATAATATGCAGCAATAGTAAACTTTGCCCACGAAGCTGCAGTTATCTCGATGGTACTAATGAGTAGCTCTGGTCTCTAGGAATAGGCAAGGGCTATGAATCCAGAACACAGGCACTTTTAGCTCGGCTTGAACATATTACTATTCAATTCAAGATCCACGACTTTGAGATTTTACTCTAATTAAAGTTTCTTTGTTTATCTCAGTTCTCTTTTGATACAGTTTAATTATTAGACCTGGATATCATATGGTTTTTTTGAGAAGGTGGCTCTATTTTTCTTCAAGAAATTTGCTTTATTTTTTAAATTGTGGTAAAATATACATAACATAAAATTTACCATTTTAAGCATGTTTAAGTGTACAATTCAGTAGCAATAATTACATGCACATTGTTGTGCACCATGATCACTATCCATTTCCAAAACTATGTTATTAGACCAAACTGAAACTCTGTAGCCATTAAACAATAACCCCTCACCAACCCCTCTTCCCAGTCGCTGGCAACCACTTCTCTACTTTTCCTCTTTATGAATTTGAATATTCCAGGTGCCTTTGTGTCTGGCTTATTTCACTTAGCATATCTTCAAGCTTCATCCATATTGTAGCATGTATCAAAGTTTTATTTCTTTTGAAGGCTGAATAGTATTCCACTGCATCTATATGCCACATTGTGTTTATCTCTTCATTCATAGATGGACATTTGGGTTGTTTCTACCTTTTGGCTATTACGAATAATGTTATTGTTAACACTGGTGTACAGATATCTGTTCAAGTCTCTGCTTTTAATTCTTTTGGGTATATACTGAAGAAGTAGAATTGCTGAATCATATGATAATTTTATGTTTAATTTTTTGAGGACCACCATGCTGTTTTCCACAGTAGCTGTACCATTTTAGGTTTCTACCAGCAATGTACAAGGGTTCCAATTTCTCTACATCCTTACCAACACTTGTTTTCTGTTTTAATAATAGCCATCCTAGTGGGAAAATTTATTTTTTTGGTTTCGTAGATATTTTTTCCTCTTTATTCTGTACAAAACTCTGGCAATATGATTTCTAAGTGACTGATAATGAGTTGAGATTCTTTTTTAGTCTAAGAATATATTATTCTTTCATTCTAACCATAGCTATTAGTTTTTCAAGAAAGCATAATAATATTCTATGTATTTACAAGTGGAGATTATGTGTGTGCACATATAAATACACATATATAAAATCTATTACTATTATTCTCTTTATTTTGTTACATTAACAATTCCTACTGTCACAAGAATAATGAAAGTAAAGATAAAACTACTATCTGAATTATAAAAAAGATAGGCCAGATACTTTCTTTTGACAACCAATTTTGTATGTGTTTATAACAGTGGTGGGCTTTTGTTTTGGAATTTGCTAGTGATGGAATCAATACATCTCTTTTAACTTTTTGCATTCAGGTTTACATCATGCCGCCTCATGTAAGCTTAATAAATACAGATGCTTCCTGCCTGTGGGGTTCTCGCGAGGGCATAGATTCTAGGCTCAAATGATGAAACATTACCTTTGTTAGATCCAACCCCAGCAAGATGCTCCTATTAAATAAGACAAACAGGTGGCTCAATGTTTTGTGATAATTTTAACAATTGGGTTCAAGTCCCATTCCCTCTTCTAAATTAACTGCAGGGAGATCCATCATCCAAGCCAATAACTTAACACGGTAGACTGTGTAGATCTCACCACATAGGCTTCTGTGATCATGTGTGTGAATCACAGCATTTATGCTGCCTAAGGCTCTGGCCTGCTAAAGAGGATCCCAGCCCCGGCTGATTAAGCTGTAGCGTAAAACAACACTTCAGTAGTCAGGAGCATGACAGCCCACAATGGTTTATTGGACCAAAGAGTATAACATTGTAATTTACTTCTCTAATACATGTCATGTTCTCTCTCATTGTTTTCCCTTATGGAGTGAAATATGTAGGTGAGAGATTGCTGTACAAGCTTCATGTGTTATGCCCCTCCAAAATTAGAGGGTAACAAACTGTCTTTATTATCCTGTGCCTTCGGTAAGCAGCCACAAATCACAGTAACCACTGCAGGTGAGCATCTAGTGGTCTAAAAACGTAAGGCAAACTAAAAGACTTCATGTCTCTGCCCGAAGCTATTTTCGAACTACAGTATAGTAAGACACAATTATTATGCTTCCTGGCCCTTCCTTTTTATTGTAAGTTCCTAACCATTTTTTTTTCTTTCTTATTGACAGGAAACCAGGATTTATAAAGTCTGGCTCAATGCAAATATTTAAAGACTTAATTTTTTTCCCTTCCCCCAAACATAACAACATAAGTTGAATGGTGTTTTGGTGAGTTTATTTTTCTTTTCTGACTGGAATTCATGGCTGTTCTCCAGCTGAAAATGGCACTAGTCACAGATAATTTAAAGAGAATAGCTGGCTTGTTTGTCAAGCAAACATGTGTAATCTGATGAAATTATTAATGTCACAGTGTTAACTCTCTTCTCATAAATACAGTTAACAGTGCTGACACTGCAATTACACTCAAATGTTCTGGCTCTTTGCTTATTCGCTCAATCTGTCAGTCCAGTACGGGGGAGACAAATTGTGGCGGGCACTTGACAATGCACAAAAGAGATATAAACCTCTTCTGATTAAACCTTGATGAAAGATTAAATGGTTCTGAATGCTTGCCAGATTCTGATGATACAGCATTTTTAACCAGTTGTAATAAAAAGTCTATTCAACAGAGGTTTTAAAAAAAGATTGTAAAGATACCATGTATATGTATGTGTACATAATGTGTATGTATGCCTATATTGGATACAGTAAGAAAGAGCACGGTCACTTCTTACCTCGCATTCAAACTTTATAAAAAGATATGATAATATCACTCACGATACTTGTTAGATTTGTGTAGTCATTTGTTCTGAGAGGAGACAACACATGCTTGAACATTTCCAATATGATTGTCTTCTATTTTCAGCAATGGAACACTTGCTCACCTTCATAATGAGGGTCCTCACTTTCATTTTGTAAAATGCTTATTAAAACTTTTACTGTACCTGTTCTATCAGCAGTCAAGCACAAGTAATGAACTAGTGTAGGCTTTAACCTTTTCGTTTTTAAACTTAGTTCACATCTTTTCATTTTTGGCTTTAGATCAAATAAAAACAGACTGATTAATAATAACGGCCAACAATTATTTAGTACTTCCTCTGTCCAAGTAGTATTCTAGGTACTTCATGTGCTTTGCATCATTTAATCCCTTATATGAAGTCACTACTGGTATTTTCCTCCTATTGCAGATGAGAAAACTAAGGTATAGAGAGGTTAAACAACTTCTTTAAAGTCACACAGCTAGGAACAGATAGAGCTAGGATTTGAGTCTAGATATGTTACAACACAAACTTGTAATAAACTTTAGATTAAGAACCTATAACTATTCTTATCTTCTTAGAGTTATGGATTTTTATAAAGCCTTTTTGTTTCATAAGATTAGACTTATTTCATCTCCTCAAATTTCCCACCCTGCATAGATAAAGAAATCCTTGAATGAACCTCATAAAATAATTATAGTCCATATTAAAAACAATTTATAGCAGCATGGACTTATAATTATTAGTGTTCATTTTAAGAAGTAAACTAAATTGAAAAGTTTCTTTAAATACCCAGAGAAAAACCTCTTACATTTCAATACTCTAGCATCTGGAGCCAATGAATTCATTAAGAGTAAAAGGAGTGGGGAACCCAGACAGGTAACCTGGTTACCTGGATGTTTTTGTTGACTTACTCAGAGCAGATAAATTGAAATAATAGAGAAAACTGGCAACTTTCTACATGGTGTTATTGCTAAAACCTTGTTGCAGATTCAGAAGGAATGTATACAAATCATTCCTGGCCTTTTGTTCTTTATATTTGGTTAAAGAAATTATGTGTTTGTGCTCTTTCTTTTCTACCATGTGGAACATATGTGAAGAAAGCTCGTTTTAGGAGGTCTAAGAGGGTTTTTAAAACTGTTTATAAAAGAAAAAAAATTAATCAGGTAGAAAGGGAAGGACAAAGTAAATTCACAAAAGAAAAAAATACTGTTTTCTTTTTAAATTGTGTTAAACAGTTGTTTCTAGCTCTGATGGTTCATTATATTTATTTGTCATCAGGGTAATTGATCTACACTTGTTGCTAAGTCTGTTGCTTGTCTTCTGATGAACAGATTCATTTAGTTCATTTCTAATCTCTGTCTTCTAAATTCAATAAGCACTATAAAATTTCTTTCCTTGTATGGGAATTCTAAGGTCTTTTTTTTTTTTTCCTCAACAGCTTGAATTCCTGTATTCTGATTAAGATAGATGAAGTATTTGCATTCTATCCATATTCATAATCCTCTTTCAGAGTCAACCTAAAATATCACATTTGTTGCCCAGGCAGACACAGGCAATGTGTTCGGAAAGCTCTGTAGCTTTTTGTTTAGATCGATAAGGACGCATCCCTTTTCAAATCCAACAGAAGAAGTGGTCACTAGGTGAATTAAGGCTGCTAAGAAACCAGAACAATCATTGTGTCTTTTGTGCATGACAGAAACTGTAATTAATGATTTCACCCCCTTTTTTTGCTAAAGAAAAAAAGAGTGATGTGCAGTTGACAGACATTTTATTAATAGTTTCTGCCAACTTGCCATGCATAAAAGGTTTTATTGGTTGCAATGCCAGTGTAAGAAAAAGTTCTTTTTGATGAAATGTTCAAGATGGTTGTTTTATAGATGAAAAATGAAGGCAATCTGTCTACCGCCACTGAAAGTTTGGATTTCAATAATAAAGTTAAAACGATTGTGACATTTTCTATTGTGTTATTTAACCATCTGCTTCCTACCGGTCTAATCAATGATAGCGTTATCTAGGTCTTCTTGATTTAACAAGACCTGCCAATATTGTGTCCCATGGTTAATTTATGAGGGAGAGTCATTATTGATAAAGGTGTTTACATATTTGGTGATTGCTGTTCTTCCTATAAAAGGGAAGGGATTCCTTTCATCTCTTATTGTTGAGGGTTAAATATTCAACTTGACAAACAACAATAGATGTTTGTACCCCTCAATAACTACAAATCTAGAAACTGTACAAGGAAGCAATGAGAAACATATACCAATGACCAACTCATCAGGTGTGGTATGTATGATTTTAAGCAATCATCTTTTATTTTCTTGTATAGCATTTAACTAAAAACATGCCTTCCAAAATGTTTTCTCAACATCAGCATGTTAAAGTCATAGTTACTTGAGTTAGAATTTTAAAAATTATTTCATGCAAGTTTTTCTTTAGCATTGATATGCTGTTTCATTGATTTCTGTTCATCAATTAAGAGAGGGAAAAACACACTTTACCACACGGATTCACAATAAAGCAGTGAAGGTGCTTCATTGCAGCTTGCTTCATTTTTCATCACCAAGGGGTGAGAGGAAGAAGGATATTCAATGTTTTAATAAGTCTTTGGATTTTGCTACAGCCCAAATGGAATTAAATTAGAAATGTGAATCATTGGGTACTAATTCTAATTATTGACAAATGTGCAAATATGCCTGTTTTGTTTGGCTTGTAATCATCATCATTACTATTACTAACTTAAACAACCCTCAGTTTTTGCCCATGTCTTTCACAAACTTTAATTTTTAAAAATGTTAAATCTCTCACATTTTGGGAGAAGGGAAGCAGCTGGAAATGTGCTCTTTTTGCACATTGATCTTCAAGCAGTCATTCATTTTCTCTGGGAATTTTTATGTAAGCTCCCTTAGTGGGAATATGCTAACGACATCCACCATGATTACTGATTTTCTTTGAATCGTTATTTCTCTGTGGGCAAAGTAATCAGAAAGGGAGAACAGGAGATTTCCTTCTTGCTTGTGTGACTTCTTCAACCATCTGCTCTATCCTGATTCATTTGAATTAGATCTGCAGTTTTCAGATTCTTTACTCTGACATTCTAAGGCATTTGAAAGCTTAAAAGGAGTTAATAGTTATCTATCTATATCACAAATGTGGTTCTCTGATGCGTTCTAAGTGCAAACTTGCTTACCCAGAGTTTATGTGGGAAGATTAATTTTATTAAGTAAAAAGATGGTAATGTAGGTTAGTAGCTTCATTATTTGGAATGTGTCAGCTCTGAACACATTTTTTATTAATGGCCTTGAGCACAGACATTACAAAACAAACAAAAAAAGAGGTAACTGATGTATTAAAACAAAATATCCCAAGGTGAAGAAAAAGTAAAACTGGAAAGAGAGTGAATTTGTAAAACAGAAATGTCAACGTACATTTTTTTCCAGTAATGTTTGTAGGTCTCCTGACAAGAATGGTGGACTAGTAATTAAGACTTTGGGGTGTCAGCCCATACTCCAGCACTAAAGCACTGTGTGATCTTGGAAAAGTTACTTAATTTCTCAGAGCTCTGTTTTCTCAGTGCTAATGTGAAATGAATGTCATAGGTGATCACTGAGGTTTTCTCCACAAGTAAAATTGTGTGACTGTATTATTTATTCTCATGAAACAGATTGCAGATGATGGAAAATTTGCTTTATGGTTCAGCTTTAGCATTGGCATTTGATCTTGCCCAGGGAAAAGCCATTCTGAAATAAACTATCTATCCTCAGATAGGACTCAGAGCCCCCAGATTACACTTTTAAAAATGATGAGTATAGACCAGATTTAAGAAGCGGGGTGACATATCTTGTTTCAGTTTACGTGTAATGGATAAATTGCTAAGAATATCGATTGAAGCAAGTCTTACACTTCAGTGAGTGAAAATCAGCAAGATTCTGACACTCCTAGCAAGATAGAGCTAACTTAATATGCAGAATTGGCATTTAAGCAAGAGAATTTGCAAAACTTGTTGCTATTAGATCACTGAACATTGTCAAAACATGAAGGAGACATAAGTTTGTGAATGTTGACACTCTGGTATTCAGCTGATTTCAAAGTGAAGGGAGCTATCAATGCTAAAATTGTTTCAGAAAGTGCTTCTGTCTTGTCCTACTCACCCAACAACTCTTATTTTCTCTACATCGAGAATCAGATTGAGTATAACACAGCTGCCCCCATGTTTTAAACAGCAGGTCTTCTCCTCAAGTAAGCTATGGAATTTTTGGGCAGGTGTATAGCATCTACTGACCCAGACTTCTGATGAAACTGTTGACTTCTGCTGTGAATGACCACTGACGACTCCCTCCTGCCTGAAAAATGTAATTTTCCTTATTCTGTTCATTTTTTCTGGCAACTGTTACAGATTTGTGTTCTGATTTCTGTTTGATAGTTCTGGCTTATTACACAGTGAATGCTAAAGCCAAAACTTAAATAGAAATTACTTCACTGATGTGTTTCAGCTGACCAAAGACAAACACTGGCTCAAAATAACCTCTGCTCCCTTCCTTCCACATAGTCCAACAAAGGGAAGAAAGATACAGCCATTCTGTCCTCTTTTTTGATGTATTATACAAATAGATCACTTTTGAGAAATAGGACTAAAAATAGGAAAGCACAAGCATATCTTAATATTTCATGAGATAAAATTTCAAGGGCCTAAATTAAAGATAGGCATGTAGCCAGTGATATATAGAGAGAAATATTTCTTGCAACTATAGGACAATGTTTGATGGACAGCAAATATTCTTTCCCTAGAATTTTGGCTTTTGGCTACTGTGATACATGGTCTTATACTTGTGATGTTCAGGGCAACCTGATATTACATCTGCTGAGCTACCATCCTATTGCACTTAGTTTTTTAGGATTTTTTCATTTGTTTGTTTATTTGTTTACTTCTAAAATATATTTCACAAACCTCCTTGGGTCGAATGACCCTGCCTCTTATAATGGTTAGGGCTGTATAACATGTAGATGCAAGTATTTCTCACTAGTACTAAGATTAGATTACATTGTTTTTTTAAAGTAGTTTTATTCCTTGTTGCAGGTTTTAGCTATTACTTACATATGCCTTTATATATTTATTCCCAGATTAAATATATATTAGATGTCAGAAGGAGTCATAATCCAAGGTCATTTTATACTACTCACATACTTTTCTATTCTCAAAACAAACGAACTTCCTATTCTGTTTCTGGCTAGAGGAAGAAATCCAGAAAGGAAGCATACTGTATTCATCATTCCCTACATAGGCAAATTTGTGATTGACGTCAGTAGTATACTCTGCATCAGCAGATCAGAATAGTATCTTGATGGTAATATTAAATGTCTTGCTGTTTAAAACTTCTTTCAGAAGTCAGACTATTGAACATTATGTCCAATTTTGAGGATAATTTTATTCATTTGAAATCAGTTTTTCCAACTTTAGAAATGAAACATTCTTAGTTTAAGTTTAAATATTGTACAGTGATGATTTTCAACAACTAGAAACACATTTATACTTTAGTATGTTTAGGCCCAAGTATTTCTCATTTACAACATACTTTTTTCTAGCAGTAATCTATGTATTTCTATAATATGTTTTATTACATTTCTCATTCCCATGTGATCTTGGTCAATAGACTGTCATTATCAGAATAAAGTTCTTTACATTTAACTAAATTGTGAATTTATGAAACATAAGCGAAACTACTTTAAACTTGATATTTAAAGAGTGAATAGAATTTAAAATGTTCACTTCTTTGGTTATTTTACAGAAATATTTATATAAAAACACCTCCTATGTGTGTTCAATGTTTATCTCTTGCTTTTCCTTTTTTTTTCATTCTTTTTTATTAATCTGAACCACATATGCAGAGTTATAAGAGTTTTCTACATATTAGGTTGAACATAATGAAAATATTAGATTGAAGAAAGGATGAAAGAAATATTACTATAGAACTGGCAGTTTTTATTTCCAACTAGAAAGAAACAGTTTATAATTAATGCACGTACTCTTTTTTTTTTTACTTATAAGAGAGTCTCCTTTTCTTTCATGCAAAATGCCAGAAGCAGTCGGTCCAGGGTGGAGATGGGGTCTATGGTCATCAGGGACTCAGTTTCCTTCTTTGTGTTCCACTGTGTCTTAGCACTGTTTTCCACCCTCAAGGTCACCCCGTGTCACATGATGTCTGCTGCAGCACCAGCCTTCATGTCCACATCACTGTGGACAACTTTATCTACAAGGGGAACTGGAGAATGTAGCGTTTTGTGGACACATTGCTGGACAGAACAAATTTGGGGTTCTGTTAGTTAAGGAAGAATGAGAGGAAGGATTAACGAGTGTATAAACCAGCAGTTCCTACCACAGTAGAAATCCTTTTACCTTCTAGTCATCGGTTAAATTTTCTCTCTTAGCTCTCTTCCTGTTCTTCGCGGAAATAAGATTTCACTTCTTTCTTTTTACTCATCTTTGCCACTTCTCTTTCTGTCATCTTTTGTTCTAACAAAGCTCAGTTTTTCTCTCTCTTCCAATTTGAGATGTCACATTGCCTTTTGTTTGTGTTTTTAAAGTAACTGTTTTTAACATTTGCTTCATATTCTGGAATAGCAGTCTCCAACCTTTTTGGCACCAGGGACTGGTTTCATGGAAGACAATTTTTCCATGGCCCTGGGGCGGGAGGAGGATGGTGAGTGATAGGGAGGGGCTGTAAACACAGATGAAGCTTCACTCGCTCCCCCTCTGCTCATCTCCTGCAGTGTGGCTCAGACTGGTACTGGTCTCAAGCCCAGGGGTTGGGGACCACAGTTCTAGAATTATGCCTCTCTTCATCTCCAGGTACACAAATATATATTCTTCAATAACCTTCTTTTGAAACAGAATATATACAGCAAAATCATAAGGGTATAGCTTGATTAATTTTCACAAAGTGAACATATCCATGTAAACATTACCCAGATTAGGATATATAGAGAATATCACCAGGAGACTACATTCCATATGCCTTTCCTAGTTATTTGCTTTCCCAAAAGTAATAAAAATCTCAACATCTATCACAGATTTATTTAGTCTCTTTTAGAACTTTATTTAAATGAAATCATATAGCATGTACTCTTGCATCTAGCTGTTTTCACAGAACATTATATATTTTTTTGTCTACCATGTTTCATTTATGTTTATTGCTTTAGAGCAGTTATTCTCAAGGAAGGGCATATATTTAATTGCCCAAAGAGACATTTGGCTGTGTCTGTAGACATTTTTGGTTGTCAAACTAGGAGAGTGCTACCAGCATCCAATGGGTAGATGTCAGGGGTGCTCCTAAATATCCTACAATGTACAGGTCAGCCCCTCATAACAAAACATTGGCTGCAATGACAATAGTGACCTGCTGTAGAATACTTGATTGTTTTCTTTATCCATTTTATTGTTGATGGACATTCATGTTGTTTTTATTTGGGGTTCTTATGAATAAAATTGCTACATATATTTTTATACATGTCTTTTAATGTGCATATGTATGCATTTAGGTAAAGTATATATCTAAGACTAAAATTTTGGGTACATTCAACTTTAGAAAATATTGCCAAAACATTTTCTAAAATGACTGTAAATATATGCTCTTACCAGCTATGTGTGAGAGTTCCAGTTGTTCCACATCTTCATAAATCTTGGCATTGTTATTTGAAAAAACTTTAAACCGTTTTGTGGGTGTTAGAAATATCCCACTGTAGTTTTAATTTTCAGTTTCTTGATGATTAATGAGATTGAGAACATTTTCACATGCCTGTTGACTATTTGGGTATCCTATTTTGTAAATTGCCTGTTTAGCCTTTTGCTCATTTTTCTATTAGGCTGCTTGCCTTTTTGTAATAAGTTTTAAAAATGTATTAAGTCTCTTAAATCATGCAGAAAACAAAAAATGGAATTACAAGTCATCGTTACTATAATATTAATATTAGCTTTTATAATTGCCCCCATATTTACCTTTATTGAGGTCTTTTTTTTTTTTTTTTTGAGACAGAGTCTCACTCTCTTGCCTGGGGCGAGTGCCGTGGCGTCAGCCTAGCTCACAGCAACCTCAAACTCCTGGTCTCAAGCGATCCTACTGCCTCAGCCTCCCGAGTAGCTGGGACTACAGG
>CAUYSK010023872.1:0-43464 GCA_963575035.1 Avahi laniger | reverse complement strand
GAGCCTCACTTTGTTGCCCGGACTAGAGTGAGTGCCGTGGCTTCAGCCTAGCTCACAGCAACCTCAAACTCCTGGGCTCAAGCAATCCTTCTGCCTCAGCCTCCTGAGTAGCTGGGACTACAGGCATGTGCCACCATGCCCGGCTAATTTTTTCTACATATATATATATATATTTAGTTGTCCAGATCATTTCTTTCTATTTTTTAGTAGAGACGGGGTCTTGCTCTTGCTCAGGCTGGTCTCAAACTCCTGACCTTGAGCAATCCACCCACCTCAGCCTCCAGAATGCTAGGACTACAGGCGTGAGCCACCATGCCCGGCCTATGTTTTGTATTTTCTGATCTTAAATTACTGTTTTTGTTTGAGCAGCTTTTCATTAAATAATTGTATTGATTAGGACTTAGGAAGGTTTATCTTAACCCCCCCCCCCCTTTTTTTTTGAGATAGAGTCTCACTCTGTTGCCCGGGCTAGAGTGCTGTGGTGTTAGCCTAGCTCACAGCAACCTCAAACTCCTGGGCTCAAGCGATCCTCCTGCCTCAGCCTCCCATCTTGTTCCCCTTTTTAACAACTGATAAAACTAAATTGTGCTAGGTAGAAAGAATTTATAATTCACAGCCCCTTCTGATGAATGGGACTGTTTCTAAAATAGGGATTCCTAATCAGTAGACTGGACAATTCAGGTATATAGGAGAACTATGCACTTTGGTTTGCCAGGAATAGTTGTGATTTAGTGTATGTTTTCTTGGCTTACTTATTAATAGGGGAAAGAGGGACGAAGCCCCTTCATTCTCAGAAGTGTAGGGGATGGTAAATTACATGGTCACCCTGGCTTAGTGACTTTATAGATCTCAAGGATGGTTACTGCCTCCTCTTTGTTCTTTGGTGTCAAAATGTCTGTTTTGGAAACAACTTTGCTCCAAAATGGTTATGGTTGTTTCTGTCTAGGTGGTAGGATTATAAATGATGTTACTTCATTGTGCTTATTTCTTCTTTCAAATTTTTCTACTAAGTGAAATGATTTTATTATTAAAACCAAAACAAAACAGCTAAACAATTTTTTAAAAAATGCTTAATTTTAACAAAAATAAAATTGAGACCAAAATGGTGAAGCCTGTCAGTCCAGGCTTTGGGGTGCCAAACAATACAAACTGACTTTGGCTATTTAACTGGAAGTATAGTTTACTGGAATGACCGAAGCAGGTGGTGGAATCAGAAAAGCTGGACAACAAGAGAGGCAGCAGCCGTGGTCATGCCACTGGATCAGTCTCGGGAATTATGGCAGCTGGACATGCCCTACCTCTGTAGCTGTGCTCTTCCGTCTTCCCTGAGAATTTCCCTTGAGTTTTGCTGCCTGTGACCTTGAGTTACTCCTTGAGAGATTCATATCCACCAGTGGGAGTGTTCCAAGCTGAGCCTAGGCCATGGTCCCGTGCCATGGCTGCCAGGGAATGAGGACAGGCCGTACTTCTGAGGCTGCTGCAGTGGGAAGCAGTGCTTTGTGCTGACTCCTGTCTAAAACGTTCCTTAGCATCTGTTCACACCCAAGTGATGAGAATAATAATAACGACAGTGGCTTTCTTACCTTGAATATTGATCTTTTAGGAATTTGAATGAGACAAGCGTCACCTTTAAAGGGGAATCTGCCTTGACTTGAAAATGATTGTTAATTGCCACTAGTTGGTAAGCTCAAGTAGCACTGTTTGCTGTTGTTTACCCTACATGAATCAGCCTTTAGTTATTAGAACCTTTTGTCATTTGTCTGGCTGGGGGAGTATGGAATAGTTATTTTGACAGAAAAGTTGATTTAGATGTGTGCGTTGCCTTTAACTCTGGGTTATTTTGCTCAGAAGTTGTGTCAAACTTAGTAACACTGTAGCTTTTTTAGTGCTATAATTGTCAGAATATAGTGCTGCTGTTATTGCCTGTTTATAAACATTTAAACGCTTTCCCCTAAATCAGCCTAAGATTTAAACATTTATAATGAACCTAAAACCAAGCAGGAAAAATAGAAATATCTTAATTGCTCTGGGCAGTTCTTCCTTACATTTTTAAAGTTGGCTTGCAGCTTTAATAGAGCAACCAAGGTGGCCCATGTCTGTTGTAGACTCCATTCCATTCAGTCTTTGTAATAACTCTTTGCTTCTCTGAATCAAGGTATTCAAGTTTTAAAATATATGTAATGGTCACAGAAGAAGCTTTGTGGCCTCTTCTAAGTTTGTTTTTCATTTTTTAGGCAAAGTTGAATGTGAGGTTTTAGTAGTATTTAGAGTTCCTTTAGAGATGAAAACTATCTGTACCACAGAAGAATTATCAGCTTAGACTGTTTGTTCCTCTGAGCTTTGAGTTGCTTTAGTGAGGAGGATTTGTTTGATGAATAAGAATATTTGCACATTCTTCTCCTAGGAATTGAAACATTTCCTTAAGCCAAGTAAAGGTGTAAGTGTACTTTATAGAAAGTGCTGAGAAGATTGCATAATTTAATGGTTCTTTTAGTAGTAGACTTGCAGTAGGGAATGGGAATATGCAGGATGTTATGACAAATAATATTAGTTAGAATTTCTATTCTAATTTTTCCCTTAATTTTACAATTACAAAAAACATTTGACAGCCTACAGAGTAGTATTTCAGAAAGTCATACCTTTCCAAACCACTTTTGATCAGAAGCTAAGTTTGAGGGTTTTTTGGGGGTCCTTTCTGTATAATGCTGCTGAAGTGCCTTGGGCTTCTAGTCTCTCAGAGAGCTGGTTGTGCATGGTGTTCTGGCCACTCCCCAGGCCCAGCGCCCATCTTGGCACAAACCTGACTTCATGGTATCACCTACTATAATTTAAAGTAAACCCTTAAACCAGCGTCTGTCTCTTTGGAGACATTATGTCATATTCTGTATCTTGCAGCATTATGTGAAACAGTGTTCCCAAACTGCTGTTCTATCTCCACATTTGTGGAGGTGGTTCCTTTGGCTGCTTTCTTTTATTTATAGTTTCTTAATAAAAATCTTGAAACACTTCATCTTGATTGCTTCAATTGGATATTTCACACCTGAGCCCGTGAAATCCTTTTTTTTTCCCTCCTGGCGTGGGTGTATTATGGTGCACTGGCTTGCCCTCATCTTTCCTCTGTCTGCTGAGTGAACTGCGGGCCATTGTTACAAGCAGTATCGTATAGGAGAAAGATGTTTCCTTTATGTGTCAAAAATTTTGGATATTCTGATCTTGCCTTTCATTTACTAGCAATGTGACAGCTTATGTTGTCCTGAAATCTATTTCTTCACCTCTAAAATGGGAATAAAACCTGTTTCTTCCCATCACAGCACCATTGTATTGTATTAGAAGTGATAATACTATATTTCAGTGAATCAACTGCCTGTAAATCTAATTCACACCATTATTTTATATGCCACTAAGAAAAATTACTGCCAATTAAACTATGATACACCATTGATTGGAAGATGTACTCTAGTTCAGAAATTATAGATGTGAAAAATACATATTGGAGCAAATAAAATGTTATATGTGAAAGCTCTATTCTCCATAATACTGTCAGAGTGATAATTTTAAAACCACAAATCTTGTAATGTAATTTCCCTGCCCAGTAAACTCGAACCCTTCACATGATGAACAAGGTTCAGTGTAATCTAGATCAAATGTGTGGCATCTACAGCACCTGAGTACTTGTTGGAAATGGACCTTCTCAGACCCTGCTCCATTTCTTTGGAATCAGAAATTCAGGAATAGGGCCCAGCAGTCTGTGCTTTAACAGCTCTTCAGGAGACTCATATATGCCAAAGTTTGAGAACCACTGATATAGGTCAAACTTACCTAAATTTTTTTTTGTCCTTCCTCTAATGTATACATAGAAGATAATATAGAAATACTGTAACTGCTAGAATATAAGTGAGTTTCTCTCTCCCCAAGAAATTATCCCCCAGAGAATAGCAATGTATAACAAACATCTCTCATATTAGGCAGAGCTATCTCAATGGCTTTATTTTGAATAAATAATTTGTGATGGTATAAATTGAAATGATTTCAGCCTTTGCTAATTTTAGATATATTTAGAATTCACTAGTCATTTTACATTTTAGCTGTCTGGCTAATTTCTTTCTATTTTTATTAGAGATGGGGGGGTCTCACTCTTGCTGAGGCTGGTCTTGAACTCATGACCTCAAGCTATCCTCCCACTTCGGCCTCCCAGTATGCTAGGATTACAGGCGTGAGCCACCATGCCTGGCTCCTGCCTTAGTGTTTTAAGGCTGGGAGGGGCTGATTCTCCCTTTGCAAAATGTCTTCTCCACTTCTGGCTAGATTCTACCTATGTATCAGGCCTAGTTCAGTCCCACATCCCCTTGAAACCTTCCTGTATCACTCAGTCCTCATCATTTCATCAGAACAACTTAGTACTTCAAATAAAAGTGACTGTGCAGTTTTTGCCTTGGTTCTGAGACTAGATTCCTGGTTCTGCGTCAATGCTTGTCTCACCCCCGCCCCCTGACTGTAGCCGAACACAGCAGTGCTTCAGTGGATGTTCTTATTTGAAAGTGTATTCAGATCATTTTGCTCTGTATATGACTGTTTGATATTTCTCAGCTCTTAGCCGCAGTGCTATACAATAGTTTAATCTAACCGGGGCATATTCCTACTCTGTGGTCGTGTAACTTGACTGTAGAATTTTATCTCTGCACTCCCCTTCTGCCTGTGGGGGCAGAGTCGGGGAGGAGGGGAGTGATCCCTATGTCCTAGCAAAGATTAAGGCTATGTGTTTGATATAATAATGATGAGCTATCTAGATGTCTAGATTTTTTGTTAGCATGAAAAGGACAAACCTTTTAAAGTAACAGTATTATTCCAAAATTTTGGGTGGTTTTATGTGATTTGTCTGTTAAGCTGAACTCACTGTGGTTTTCTTGCTCTTTTAGGCCAGGCTTTTAAACAACTGTTGGTATTTTTATTATTGTCATTTCCTCTTTAATTCCACGATCAAAAAGTAGCAAAGAGACCAGTACTTCTGTGAGTAGTAGTTATAGTCAATACAGTGAAAATGAATATATTTGACTATGTATATCAGTTTGACTCCAAAATTTAAAAAAATAAAAAATAGATGTTTTGCCATCATCTTTCTACATTTTTACTTTGGGCTCATTTTGACACATCTAAAGAACTTATTTTATTGTATCTGTCATGATCACTTTAGTATCCAGATACTGGAATTTCAGAAGTTTCTGTTTGAAACATTTTTGATAAGAGGTAATGTCAGAAAGTTGATGTGCTTTGCTTACACAGCTTCAAATGGAAATTTCTAAATGTTATTCAAAAGGTCTAAATTCAGGTACTGTATCATTCTAGTGAGAGCTGGTTGATTTTCCAGGTATTGTGATTTTTATCCATTCTGTATGTTACTTTTCCTGTGTCAACTTAGGATATTGGTTTTCACCATTCATATTTTTGTTACTGAAACCTTCCTTTGCAAAACATTAGATTAGAAATAAAGACAGTATGTGGATATGGTGGTTTACCCTTGTCAGTTACATTTTATTGCTGGATAATATTCCATTGTATGAATACATATTTTGTTTATTCATCAGTTGATAGACATTTGGGTTGTTTCCACTTTTTGGCTGCTAATAATGTGGCTTTGAACATTCATGTACAGTTTTTTGGATGGATGTATGTTTTTGTTTTTACTGGGCGTATATCTGTATGTGGGATTGTGGGGTCATATGAGTAACTCCTAATGTTTGACTTTTTGCAGAAATGCCAGAATGTTTTCGAAGGCAGCTGAGACATTTTACATTCCTACCTGCAGTGTAAGAGTTTTCAGATTCTCAGCATCCTCACCAACGCTTGAATCTATTTTTTTGATTGTAGTTACCCTACTGAATGTGAAGTGGTGTCTCATTGTGGTTTTGATTTGCATTCCCCTTATGGCGAATGATGTTGAGCATCGTTTTCATGTGCTTTTTAGCCATTTGTATATCTTCTTTGGAGGAATGTCTATCTAGATACTTGGATCATTTTTAAATTGTATCATTTGGTTTTTTAATTACTAATTTGTTAGAGTTTATTATTTGCTTTCAATTATTAGATTTGGGAAGTAAGTGCCTTTGTTTCTAGAGGGGAAAGGACCAGACAGGAGCTTTGGTCCCGGTTCTCACTGTTAAAGTGTTTCCAGTAATCTAACATGGAAGAGGTGAGGTAGAGGAAGTCAGGGATGAGAGATGATTTGCTGCTGAGCAGATGAAAGAAACCACTCTTATCCTTGTATTTCAAAGTTTTACTGTTGTTTTAACCCTAAACTTGGAAAAAAGACCTTTTGATATCTTTTTAAAGTATAAACTTTGTTTCTTCCTTGGACACCTGCAATCCTTTTTAAAAATTCAAGCAAAAAATATTTGAGTCTATTTTGTATATTGGGAAGTACTTACATACGATGTTTCCTTAAATGCTTCAGAGACAAATATGCATTTATGTTTATTTTATTGAAAAATAGATGTATTATTTGGTCATTAACATATTTTGGAGGTCTTTAGATTCTTAGACTCAACAGAAGTTTGTACTAGCTGCTAACAAGCTATTTTGAAAGATAATTTTATTAACTCAATTTACAACTTTTAACCTGTACAGCAGCATTGTTCAGTAGAACTTTCTGAGATACTCTGTGGAATATGGTAACCCCCACATGTGGCTGTTGAGCACTTGAAATGTGGCTACTAAGACTGATGCGCTAAATTTTTAAGCTGTTTTATTTTTAATTAATTAAAATTTAAATTTGGCCAGGTGCAGTGGCTTATACCTGTAGTCCTAGTACTTTGGGAAGCTGAGGCAGGAGAATCACTTGAGCCCAGTAGTTCAAAACCAGCCTGGGCAATATAGCAAGACCCCATCTCTATTAAAAAAAAAAAAAAGAGTAGCCAAGCATGGTGACATGTACTTGTATTCCCAGCTATTCAGTAGGCTGAGAAAAGTGGATCACTTGAGCCCAGGAGTTCCAGGCTGCAGTGAGCTGTGATTGCACCACTGTACTCCTGCCTGAACAGCATAGTGGGACCCTGTCTCGAAAACTAACTAACTAACTAACTAAATAAATAAATAAATAACCACCCACATGTGGCTGGCTACTTTATAGGACAACACAGGTATAGAACCTCACTAACCTGCTGTAACTTTTTTTGTTTAAGTTTAGTTGTAAGAGATTTTTGTAAGAAATAAATACAAGATATTTTTGGTAAGCATTTTTGCTGAATTTATTTCCTATTTTGTCTGTAGTCTTAAGAGTGCTTGTTTCTTACACACAGCCTATTAAACTTCATAATACAATTAAATTTCTATCTCTGCATCTGTAATTACAATGTAAAAAATGGTTGGGTAGATTTTCACCAAATTTAGAAGGTTTGGGATGTTCTGACCAAAAATATAGGTTACGTGTCATACGTAAAAGTGGCTTTGAAGGAAGTATGGTGGCCATCCTCTCTTGGAGAGGCTGGCTGATGATTCGAGAGTCATGCCACACTTCACTCAGGACAGACACAGATGGGGGGAACAACTAGTGGTTTCAAACGTGAGTTGTGAATAGAAAGTTACTAGGGCAGACAGTTCAAACTGCTGGTTAGCAGTTGCTGTAGTTTGCTCCAGGGTTAGCAACCATAATGATTCTCCAGTGCAAATAGAGAGAGGGTAGTTGCTAGCCTTAAATAAAATTGATCATAAATAGCCACAGCCTTTACAGGCAGAAAAGCAAGGCAGATTTTATTGACAGGGTTTTTTTTTCCCTCTCCCTTCACAGTTTTTTGATGGTGGCATTTAACTTTTGTTTGACATGATTAATGGAAGCTTCGGAAAGGAAAGGGAACCCGTTGATTTAGTATGTTAACACCCTGTTTGAGTTCATGTTGTGTCTTGTGATTACGGTTTTTTCTCACAAAAAGTTTAACTTTGTTTTAGCAAACAAACATTCGAAACTTCTTCAGACTAGGGAGAATTTTTTATCACTTTGAATACTAGCTCAGTTTACCAAATACATGAAAGAAAATAGGAATATATTGCAGGATGTATATTTAACTGGAAGTCTGGAGTTTGATTTAGAATTCTAAATATTCCAGAACGGAAGATGGTGGCAAACTGAAAATTGAGCCAATATTAATCACATGATAAGTGAGAGGTGTATTTACTGGGTGATTAAAGTACATTAAAATTATTTTTCAGTAAATATAGATTCTGAATTCCTAGAAATAACTCTAACAAAAACTATGCATCACCTTTATGGAGAAAATTATAAAATATCATTGAAGGATATAAAATAACTTGAGTAAATATATGTATAAAAATAGGATGGAACTGTTAAATATTGTACAGATGCTGTTTTTTAAAAATAATTTGTAAATACAGTGTACCTGCATAACCTGGTATAATTAATTGCTGGGTTCAATTGGTTAGCCATATGGAATAAACTAAAACTAGACCTCTACCTCACAATTTAGCAAAATGTCCTGGGTGTGGAGTATATATGCATATATCCAAATTTGCAGAATTGAAGATATGTATAGCCTGTTCCTTAGAGTTTTTGCTTCTATTAAAGAAGAGTATACATTCTTGAGCATTATATTCCCTGTGAATTTTGTCATCCAGGACATACAGAGATACATCCATGCACAACTGAAATATGTTTCAAGAAAAAATACTCTTACTGTATGAAGCATACTTAGGGGTTTTCTGCTTTGTATCACTTTTTAAAAAATGCCGTCTGCGACCACGCATATTGATTTTATGGGTTGCCTAGTGAGTGTTGCTTGACAAAGACTGCCTTCAAGAAACTCTCATACGTGTGTGCAAGGAGAGAGATGCATATGAAAATTTTAGCTAACCCCTGCAAGTACTCTATCTCTAGTGTCAGAGGAAAATGTGAATGTAGTTAATTAAGATACAAGAGGAATCACAGTAAGTACTGGGGTTGAGATCTGTGGGGGACACGTTTACAGAGAGTGGATCAAATTGAAATTGATTGTGGAGGGAAGAGTAGAATCTAGCTAGGTAAAGTAAGGAGGAATGGCTAATAAAGGCATAAGAAAATGGCTTATAAAAGGCAGAAGGAACAAGGTTGAGCCAAGATGGAAGACATTTAATTTTTTTACATTTGAACAGGGAGGTATGTTACAGACAGACTGTGAAGGAACAGCTTTCTATTCCATGTTCTGTCTCAGTTAATGTGGAAAGAGATCCTGTGACTGGTCAACATGTAAGGAACCTGTTGGAGGCTTTTCCATTTTTGCTGTTATTAGGGAAAGGATCTGGAAGGCAACGACAAAGAATTGTTGTTGCAGCTTAGTTGGGGTTTTTTTTGTTTTTGTTTTTGTTTTTTAAGCTGAAGAGATGCACAGCACAAATCTTTTTTGGAATTATTGCCCATGAGCCCAGTGTGGACAGGTGGAGTTCAGGTTGTAAGGTCAGGTGGTCCCAATGTGTCTTTTCTGGATGGGGGGACCTGGGCTGAAGCAGGTATCCTGGAGGTGTCTGTGTGTGGTCGTTGGTAGCCAGGGCGGCTTGATCTTGCATCTTGCTTATTTTGCACAAAGAGTGATTGCCTCAGTAGTGAAAGTTTCTTCTGTACCATTTTAAAAATTAATTTAAAAATGTATTTGAATAATGTGAAAGCAAATAGATAATGCCTGACTCATACCAGGTACTAGAGTTTAGCTGGTGCTTTAAAATTATGAATGTAAACTTCCCTGTTCTAATTCCAGTGTAGTTCCATAGACTACTCCATGAGGTCAGGGGCCGTATCAGTCTTGTTCCTGAGGAAACGAACATAGAACTATGTAATAAATAGCCAGTGTGGTTTACGTTTGCCTTAGGTGCAAGTCTTTCTGAATTATGCTTTTAAATTGATTTTATTATTAATTGAATTTCTGTATTTATACTAGAGTGCTCTTTTTCAGAATTGCAGCTTTAATGAAGAAAAACTTAAGAAATGCTGTGGGATAAGAGCATGTTTAAAGCATTAACACTGTTCAAAATTGATATGGAAGTAGACAAAAGAAGTTTTAAAACTTAATGATTTTGCTATTAAAAACTATTTGTTTAAAATGCTTAAATTGTTAGAATATTCTCTTCAGTTAGTGTTTGATCGAATTTAACTTCATGTTTTATGTTTCAAACCTTTAATACTTTTGTCAAAAGGAATGCTACTTACTAATAAAGTTACAACTCATCGGAAGGAAGACATCTTTTGTTGCTGGGTTGTTTCTGTTAGAGTGTGTGCAGGAGGAGCCCATGTTAAGCAGTTTTTACTACCAATAAAGACACTTTCTGACATTGAGAGTGCAAGTTGTACAGAATTTTGTGTAGCAGTTTGACAGTATGTTTGGTTTTTAAATATCTGTAGTCTTTGATCTGGTAATTTTACTTCCAGTATTGTGTCCTAAGAATTTAATTGTAAACTATAGACAAAGAAAGATACATAACTAAGATATTTTTCCACAGTATATGTAATCTTCCCAAGACTGGAAGCAATTAAAGGAATGGTTAAGTAATTTTGGTAGATTTGTATTGTGAAGTAGCCAGTGTCTGTTAAGATGATGTTTTACGGAATTTCTAATGATATGAGAAGATGTTTATGAAAAGAATGATCTCAAATTATGTAAAATATACCTGGGCAAAAATTGGGAGGAAATAATGGAGATACTGTGATTTATCTCTGGATACTAGGGCTATATACAGTCAGTTTATTTATAGCTCTGTGATTTACAGATAATGAACAAGTATTATTTTTGTAATCTGAAGAAAAGTCAATAATATTAAAGCAGAAAAGTCATTGGTCATAGCTCTGTTCCGGGAAGTTGGCTGTGGTAAAGGAAGGTGGGTTGAATGGGGAGAGGGTGTGGCACCAGAGATGGATGACAAAGGATGAAGTTTGGGCGGTTTCAGGCAGGGGGATGGATAAGGGAGAAACCATAGGAGAAGCATCGTGTTTCAGGAATGGGTATGAGGGAACAGAGAAAGAATGCTCTGTGATGGTAACCTTGGCAAATAGGTATGGTTGGGGACAAAGCAACATTTGGCTTTGGTGTGATATTGGTTTGAAATCCCGGAGAAAATATACAGGTTTCTGCACATTGGTTCAGCAGACAGTATAGATGCTTGTTTGAATACAGAGAGAAGCATGCGGGCTGTTATAGCTGGAGGAATAAATAAAATTGGTAACAAAAAGTACATATCAAAGAGGTAAAATAACTTGCTCAAAGCCAGAGGGCTTATAGCTGATGGAGCTGCAGTTTAAACCAAGGTCTGAACTTTGAAAACCGTGCTTAAATTACTACTCTGTATTTTTCAGATTCTAATGACAGGATTAAAAGAGCATTTAGTCTGTAAAGACGTGTATAAAAGGAACAGTATACAGGTGGTCCCCAACTTATGATGGTTCGCCTTATGATTTTTCCACTTTACAGTGATTTTATTGGAATGTAACCCCATTCATTATAAGTCAAGGAACATCTGTAATGTTTTAGAAATTTTTGTCAAAAAATGGTGTGTGGGATTAGTAAACCTTTTTCTTAGATTTGCTCACATGAAATTCATTTTCTGATTTTACCAGATAAAAACTATTTTTTGATGTAATGATTTATAATTTATTTTTTCATTTTCTACCCTCCATTCCCCCCAATACCAAAAAAATTATTGTATGGCAGCTCCTCCTCCTCCACTACCCCCCTCTTCTTCTTTAAAGGATTAGATTATTATACTTTTGCTTTAAAACACTTTCAACACTGAAGGATGCCTTTTGAGACAAATTAGACACATCCTATGATGTTATCAAATCAAGGCTGGGAATCTGGTTGTCTTGATAAAAAACATGGTTAAAGTGAGTTGTAGTGAAAATGCTATACTGAAACTGCACTGCAATGGTATACTAGTTTTGAATTCTTTTGGAGATGTGTTTCATATAGTAACAAATGTTTGCAAGAGTTTTTATCTACGTATCATAGGCTAAACGGTCAAAGCTATAAGTGGATCTAAGAGTTAGGAGAAACAAAATCACTTAGAGCATTCAGTATATAAAACATTAATTTTCTTTTTATTTAAATATTTAGGGGGTACAAGTGGTTTTTTGTTATAGGGAAGAACTGCATAGTGAGTCTAGGCTCTTAATATGCCTGTCACCTAAACAGTGTACATTGTACTCAATAGGTAATTTTTCATCCCACACCACCCCTCCACCCTCCCCCTTCTGAGTTTCCAGTGTCCACTGAGTCACTCTCTGTCACCGTGCGTCACCATTGCTTAGTTCCCACTTACAGGTCACAACTTGTGGTATTTGCTTTTTTATTCCTGGGTTACTTCACTTAGAATAATGGTCTCCAGTTCCATCTTAGATAAAACATTAATTTTATAGCCACATTTAAACTTCACCTTTCCCTACCCCCTTGTGTTTTTAGTTTTTTGTCTGCTTTAAAAAAACAATCATTTGATTAAAACCTTACTTCATTTCTTAGGATTTAAGTCAGATATTATTTGAGTTCTTAAAATTCTCCCTAGTAAGTAGTGATAAACAGACTATTTAGCTTGTGTGTCTCTAGGTCAAGTGTACACTGGTTGAGAATTTTTGTCTGTTCTTGCCACCAGTTTGTGGCCGAGTCATTAACAAGACTTTTTTACTCATGAACTCCTAATATGTAGAAGTAGTGTATCTACTACATAAACAGAATTTCATATGCTTTCATATGACACCTACATATTTGGAGGAAAGAAAGGACCAGGAAATATATTCTTAAATACAGCAAATTTGGGTCACTCCACTGAAGTTGAGAATCAATGTGAGATTATGAAATCAAATTGTTAAATTATAGGCTTAATAATTTACAAAGTAAATTTTGATTTTCCATCCAACATCTATTGTTTAACGTCTTAGCAGTGATCTCTACTAAGTACATATAGGGAGTAAGGTATAGTCTGTCCTCAGTCACATACCCAATATCCCACCTAGTAAATAGGGACTCAACGCCTAGCACTGGAAAGCCTGAAAGGATCTTGGCTATAGGAGCAGAACCTAGTGGGTAAAATGTACATGCTCTTATAAAATCACTAGTCTTTTTTCTTTTTTTCTTTGAGACAAGATTTCCCTCTGTCACCCAGGCTGGAGTTCAGTGATGTCATCATAGTTCACTGCAGCCTTGAACTCCTGGACTCAAGTGATCCTCCTTTCTTAACCTCCTTTGTAGCTGGGACTACAGGTTTGCACTGCCACACCCAGCGAATTTTTATGTATTTTGTAGAGATGGGGGTCTCACTCTTGCTCAGGCTGGTCTTGAACTCCTAACCTTAAGCAATCCTCCTGCCTTGGCCTCCCAGAGTGTCAGATCACTAGTTTGTGAGGGACAGGTGAAAAAATAATTCTATTATAATTATATACAGGCCTGGCCTGAATTGGAGCTATCCAATTTCTCCAGTGAAGAATTCTCCATATTCCTGTCCAGTGCAGGGAGAGAGGAGCTGGCAGTATGATCTGGGAGCTGAGTGGAGTAAAGAGTCTGAGATTCTTGCTATGCATCATTGGAGACTATTTCTCAGGCCAGTACCTTGCCTTATGTTCTTGAGCCTGGTGTCTCCAAAATGTCCAGTCTTCTGCCTTGGGAGAGATTGTAATTTGGTTACACTGGAGGTGGTAGGGTGGGGAGAGAATGAGCTAGTGACTCCATCCAACTAAGCTGTGTGTCTGTCTTCAGCAACTCTTCCCCTAAAATGTCTCCCCAGCCCCTGGTTGTAGTGCTGAAGCTCTTGTGGTTCCAGGGTGGACTAATTTCTGGTCGCTGTCTATTTCTGAAGTCACTTTTGCTTACAACTGCTTGTGTTCTTCCTAGTTGTCACCTCCCTTCCACTGTCTTTGTTTTTTTAAAAAAATTATTGAATTTCTTGTTTCTTGACTTTTCTTTTCTGTTGTCTTTGTTCGTTTGGGCTTACTTTTCTTTTTTTTAAACCATGGGAAGGAGAGAAGAAAGACAGTGTTCACCAGTCATATTTAAGGTGTTAGTCACGTTGAAATCAGAACTCCCATAGGCATGCTTTTCTGAGTTGGAACTCTAATACATTGTGGTATGATTATTCATATTTTAATGGAATTACCTAAACATTGGTTTTACTTGCAGTAGGTGATTAAAAACTGTGATTAATGTAATAACTTTTTAAGAACCTTATGTTTATTAAAAGCAGAGGTCCTGTTTCTGAAATCTCTTGGACCTTTGGAAATTCTTATTTGTATCTACAGCTTCGCTGCCTATGTTTGTTTGTATCTGCTTTCTTTGCTTGCATTTGGATCATTAGCACACTTAGTGCATTGCCAGTAGACATCTGTTAGAGATAGTAATGATTCCTTAGAGCAGTGATTCTTAACCAGAGGTACATATCCGTCTCCTAGTGACATGCGCCCAGGCTACATTCCAGACCTACTGAGTCAGAATCTCCCGGTTCTAGCTTTTGCATTTTGAAAAACTTCCAGATGATTGTGGTGTATAGTCCTATTTAAGAAGTATCACGTTTTGGCTTCCAAAATACATAGATTTAATTTTGCCTGGCATTTATTTCCTACCAAATAAACTTCAAATTCTTCATTCAAGGGTGTCAAAATCTGGTCGCAATATTTGTAGTATTGATACTTCTGCCAGTATTCTCCTGTGGGTACCTGTACACCAGCAAAAGTGGACAGTCCTCTGGTGCTCATGCCACGCTGTGTGCGCAGTTCTTCATGCCTGGAACGCCCTTTCCCTTGCTGGACCTATTGACATCTATTTCTTCCTCATAAGTCTCTTCAATGTTCTCTCCTTTCTCTAAGCATTTCTAGAGGCTCAGGCAGCTTCAGAGAACATGTGCACCCTTCCACATACTTAGTTTCTGTTATTGTATTTCCCTGGACCTTACAACAGTACCAGAAACTCTGTACGTGAATATGTGTTAATTAAAGAAACAATGTTATCAGACCACTTTCTGCCTTGTTTTATGTTACTTGTATATCTGTCTGGTTTAATCTGTTAGATTCTTGGTTACATGAGGGAAGACTCATATTTTGCTCACTTTAGCAATAAAATAGTTTGAGCTCTGTAAGTATTTCTTGAAAAATAAATGGGGTATATTCCCTGTACTCTGGGTAATCAAGCAGAATTTGGAACTGTAGAGTAGAATCCCAAGATATGACACACGGGGAGTTCTCTTTGGTCTGAGTTGGTGAGATGCTCAGATTGATGGGGCTTTAGTCCATGCTCTGGATGGATCTGAGGGTTTTCAGGACAGTCTTTAGTTGGCAGATGCACTTGCACTGATATGGGACTGTGTCTTTCTGTGAATGCAAGGGGGAGAAATTTGTAGTATTTGGTTTCATGGCTGCTATTCTCAGCACCACCTATGTTTTTAATTTCTGTTCCACCTTAGGTAAGTCTTTTTATGTTCAACTTTAAATCTTTTGTTTTCTCAGCAGCTAAATATTACCCTTGCAAAGTAATGAATGGTTTTAAAATCAGGCAGCAAAAGTCAGGACTGAGTTTCCCATGTGTTAATGTCAGCGGCTGCAGGGGGGTTACAGGATTTTATATTTGGCAGTGAAAAGTGTTGGAGCTCAGCCAGTCAGAGCGTGACGGGAGCATGTGTGAGAGCAGCTCATGGGAGAACTCACTGGTGGCTGTGGTGGCCTTTATAGGGCCAGCTTTAGTTAGGTACAATTTATATCAAATAAAAATTCGCCAGTTTTAGTGTACAATTCAGTAAGTTGTGACAGTCATACAAATACCACACCATAATCATGAGGAAACGTTTTCATCAGCACCGGAAGTGCCCTGAGCCCTTTTATAGTCAGTGTCCCCCCCCCGGCTCCTGGCAACCCTTGGTCTGCTTCCCTGTCACCGTAGTTTTGCTTTTAAAAATGGAATTATACTCTGTGTAGTCATTTCTGTTTGGCTCCTTTCACTTAGCACGGTGCTTTTGAGTTGATGTTGTATTTCTTGTTTTCATTGTCTTGTTATTGCTGAGTAGTATTCCATTGTTTAGCCACAATTTGTCCTTTCTACAGTGACTTTTTTGGAGAGCTTGAAACTGGCACATTATTTGTATAAGGATTTGCTTTGACAGTTAATATTCAAACAGTACATGAACACAATTTTTGTTGCTTGAAAGAGCATTAAAAGTCCAATAGAAAATAAGACTAACGGACTTGTATGTAGGGTATGGTGGCTACATATACATGCAGTAATGTCTCTGAAAGCGTGGCCCTCGAACCGTCTGTGCCAGAATCTTCTGCAGATACCTGGGCCATCTCTCAGACTTGACAGAGTCATGCTCTTTGTGATTGGGGAAGTCTGAATGCCTTAAGTGGATATGAACGCCACAGATGGCTCATCTCATCCCAGTGAGTGTGCTTGCTAAATGTTTCCTGTTTGAGTGTTAGACATCTGCACTCTACTTTTTCCTCCACAGGATCTACTGACACAGCAGAAGATTTAGTCCCACTACAAAGTGGGATCTGGAAACTTTTCACTGTTCTAAGTTAGCTGCTTAGTAGGGCAAGCGTAGTTCCTGCCTCATTATTCTCATCTATAAAATGGGGTGAATAATACTACAGTACTTACAGAGTTGTATAAAGATAGAATTGATGTGAATAAAGTGCTTAGACTAGCACTATGCTATTTGTAGTGTTTGCTTTTTAAAATTTTGTTCTTTAAATCATGTATTTATTGTTACCTAGAAATACACATTCAGTGTTTGTTTTGATTTACTCATGTTTACCAAATTGTTACGAATCACTATTTTTTCTTGAAATTTAGGCCTGCCTTCATGATCACTTCCTGTCTTCCTTTATAAAAGGGCCTATGATGATACTTAGTTTTTGTTGATTTGAAAATATATTTGCTTTATTTATATATATTTGTTAGCTAGCTGTACAACTGAGCATGTCAGTTATTGATTCTCAGTACTTTGATGGTTTTACCCTACTGTTGTTTGACTGCCCCCCCCTTTTTTTTTTTAAGAAATCTAGTAACAATGTAATTGTCATTTCTGTATAGAAAATCTTTTTTCCTCTGGCTGTTTTTTTTTTTTCTATTTTTTTCACTTTGCTTTGCGATTCCTCACTTTTATTATAGTGGGGATTTCTCTTTATCCTCCATATCTTGTGCTTTCTGAATGTGAGAAGTTTTCTTTATCAATTCTGAACCATTCTCAGCTGTTATTTCTGCTAATGGTGCCTGTTCCCTGTTTTCCATCTTCAGGAACCCCGATAGTAGATGGGTTAGACCTCCTCATTCTCTGCTTTAGTTGTCAACCTTTCTTTCATATCTTCAATCTCTTTATCTTTCTGTGGTGCATTCTAGGTGGTTTCTTCAGATCCATCTTCCAGTTTCTCATTTGTTGTCTAGTTCAGTGAGCTTAACAAACATTTTTCCTGCTCATGCATTAATTTGCTTTTTTATTTCTATCAACATTATGAACATACTTGTTTTTTAGTCTGTATTTTGTAATGCTAGTATGTGAAATTTAATTTTGCTGTTTATTATTTCTTCTGGCTTGCTCGTAGGATGGTGTTTCATTGTATATTTAGTGATTTATTAAAAGATTGTGAAATCATATTTACTGGATTATAATTGCTGAGAACCCAAGGAGTCAGATTGAAGGTGTGTTTCTCTCAAGCGGATTTGTTCTCACTTCTTCAGGCAGCGGGGATGCCACTGGCATCCTAAGTTAATTAAAGCACTCTAAAATAATTTCTTGGCTGGGGGATTTCCAAGACTGGGTAGTTAGTGTAAATTCAAATGCTAACTCTTCAAAAGGGGAAGCTTGAGGTTGCAAATTCTTTTTTTTTTCTTTTTCTTTTTTTTGAGACAGAGTCCCACTCTGTTGCCCTGGCTAGAGTGCTGTGGCCTCATCCTAGCTCACAGCAACCTCAAACTCCTGGGCTCAAGCAATCCTTCTGCCTCAGCCTCCCAAGTAGCTGGGACTACAGACATGTGCCACTATGCCTGGCTAATTTTTTCTATATATATTTTTAGTTGTCCGGCTAATTTCTTTCTGTTTTTAGTAGAGACACTAGGATTATAGGCGTGAGCCACAGCGCCTGACCGAGGTTGCAGATTCTTAAGGGAGATTTCACCTTTCCCTCCAGTCTGAGAAGTGTGAGTGTGGTATCCCAAGTTCATCTCACTGGCTGGTCCTAGGTGCCTGGTTTTCTTATCTCCAATCCTGTCTCTTTCTAGAGCCTATCCTGGGGCACTAGTTTACTTCATTGGAATCTTAACCTGCTCTACCTTGTTCTTGAGCCTCTTGCTTTGGGATTGGATTTGGTGCTTCCAGAATTCCTCATGTTTCCTTAGAAAATTTTTCGTACAGGTTCTTCAGGTATCCACCAATCTCTATTGCTTCTACAAGAATAATATTAATGTGTTGTATCTTGGAAGAATTATATACGTAATTCTGCTAATAGTGCTAATTGAAAAAACAATCTTCAAAAATAAGGCGGTTTATCTAAACCTTAAGAATGTGGATGAGCGAAATTAAAAAGTTCAGGGAGGTGGCAATGTTGCAGAGGACTAATAAATCTGCAGGTGGCCAGAATTCTGTGCTGGCAATTGTATATTTTGTTTTCTCTCCAATTTTTAAGATGGGAATAATTTTCCTGTGTAAAACTCATATGTGAAACCCTAGTTCAAAAGAAGGTCTTTGAGGACCAGGCTTAACTTTGTACTTACCAAAAGAGACCTAGCTAGAAAAAAATTCTGTTATTGGGAGAACATTTTTTAAGCAGTTTGGTTACTAGTTGATTTTTAAAAATCCACATTAAACATCTTTTTCTTTAAGAATACTTTATAACAGCAGTGCAACCATTTTGTCATAGTACCTTGTGAAAGTATATACTAATTAACAATATAGATCCTTGTGAAACTTTAACTCATTATAACTATAAAATACATGGGTTTAGAGACAGAGGGTTCAGGTGGTGGGACTGATGCTGACCTTTGCAGTTAGGATAGTCAGAGATGAACAGAGGCATCAGACCTCCAGACAAGGCCAAAGGCCGCAGCAGTATTTGGCATAGTGTATCAGGTGTATGTATTGGTCACAGCTGGACCCCTGAGGAAACAAGTTCATTATGACCACACACCAGAAGAGTGGGGAGGTGAGGATTAACCTTTATTGACTGCCTACTGTGTGTACAGTTACGGTGCTGTGGGATTTATGTGTCATCTCTTTTAATTTTCACAATACTCTGATTTTTATTAGAAGCCCAGAGAAGTTATCGCTGGCTTGCGTTTTCATGGATCTTTCAGTGATGGAACAGCCTTGCTACCAGAAAGCTGCATGTCATTTGGACTTTGACTTTTATCTTAACTCTGCAGTCCTAGTTGGATGTAACTTGACCATGACTGTAACGGTTTATTTTGCTGTTCTTTAGCAAATTCACCCTAGGTGCTGGGTGGATATCGTCAAAATGAACCGCTCTCCAGTATCTACTTTCTCCTTCTTTTCCTTTCCTGTCTTTATAAGCTAATAATTTATTTCAGATGTACACATGGTACCAAGTTGAAAAAGTGTGAAAGGGATATAGAGAATTCTTGAAAAGTTAACTCCTTTCCATTATTACTCGTCACTGAGTTCCTTTCCTGGAGAGAGCCATTACTGCCTTTTGTGGCTCCACCCAGAGACATTCTATTAACACAAGGCACCTGCTTTGTATGTCTGTGTTAATCAAGTGATACATGCCATGCTCAGTTCTCTGCATCTTTCTATTCATGAATGGTATATCCTTCATGTTAGTACGTGTAGAACCACCTCATTATTTTTTTGTAAAAACTTAAGAGATTATTTGCATACCATAAAATTTACCCATTTAAAGAGTACACGTTACTGGTTTTTCAGTATACTCACAGAGTATGCAGCCGTCAACCACCTAATTTTCATCACCCCAAAAAGAAACTCCGTACACTTGAGTAGTCACTCCCATCTTCCCTACCTCCTCAGCCTTAGGCAGCTGCTAATCTACCTTCCATTTCTATACATTTGTCAATTCTAGTCATTTTATGTAAATGAAATCATGGTCTTTAGTGACTGTCTTCTTTGATTTGCATTAAATGTTTTCAAAGGTCTTCCATGTTGTAGCATCTATCAGTGCTTCATTCCTTTTTATTGTAGAGTAATAGTCCATTGTATGGATATACCACATTTTTATTTACCCATTCATTGGCTAGTGGACATTTGAGTTGTTTCTACTTTTGGCTTTTAATAATAATGCTGTTATGTGCCATGCGTGGGGGCTTGCACCTTTAGTCCCAACTTGGGAGGCTGAGGCAATAGGATCACTTGAGGCCAGGAGTTCTAGACAAGCCTGGGTGATACAGCGAGACCCCCCCCCTCTCTTAACATCAACAAAAAATAATAATGCCACTGTTAGCATTCATATACAAGTTTTTATGTAAACATAAAGAGTGGATTTGCTGAGTCATATAACTCTGACTTTTTGAGAGAGAAACTGCTAGATTGTTTTCCAGAGTGGCTGTACCATTTTCCAAAGTCATTAGCAGTATCTAGTTTTTATGTACTCTTGACATCACTTGTTATTATCTTTTTGATTATCTCCATCCTAGTAGGTGTGAGGTGGTATCTCACTGTGGTTTTCATTTTCATTTTTCTGATGGCTAATGGTATTGAGCATCTTTCCTAGGAATTTTATAGTTTTAGCTTATTATAGTTAGAATTTTGATCCATTATGAATTAGTTTTTGTGTATGGTGGAGGGTAGGAGTCCAGCTTCATCCATGTGAATGTTCAGTTGTCCTATCACCATTTGTTGAGTAGACTGTTCTTTCCCAGTTGAGTTCTCTTGGCATCCTTGTTGAAAATCAGTGGACCCTCAATTCTATTCCATTGATCTTTATCCTTGTGTCAGTACCATACTGTCTTGATTACTTTAGCTTTGTAATAAATTTTGAAATTGGGAAGTGTGAGTCCTCCAGTTTTGGTTTTTGAGATTGTTTGGTTGTTCTGGGACCTTGCATTTCCATATCAATTTTAGGAATGGCTTGTCAATTTCTTCAAAGAACCCAGGTAGGATTTTTTTCCATAGGGATTGCATTGAATGTGTAGACCAACATGGGGATGGGAAGAGGCATCTTAAGAAACAGTATTAAGTAATTATTCCATGAACATGGGATGTCCTTCTATTTATTTAGGTCTTTAATTTCTTTTAAGAAGATTTTTTAGTTTTCATAGTATGTTTTAAGCTTCTTTTGTTAAATTTATTCCTAAGTATTTTATTCTTTTTGATGCTATTGTGAATAGAATCATTTTGTTATTTCATTTGCCTCATCCTTGTTGGTAGAATTGTGTCATATGGATGTGCCATAATCTGTCATAATGTTATTAACAAGTTCCCTATTGATGACATTTAGGTCTCAATATGTGCATTGCCGCAGTGAGTATATCAGCAGGGTGAATTCCAGTAAGGAGATGTGCTGAGCTAAAGGGTATTCAGATGTTGGAATCATCAGTCAAATTTAAAATGGTTATGTCCTGCCTATTTATCATTTTACTGCTCATTTTAAAACTTTCAGTAAACTGCTTAACCTGTATAGAAAAGTGTTCTAAAATATTTTCAGCTACTATTATTTATTAAAAATAATGATATGCTGGAAGAGGCCCTTATTGCTAAAAATTGCCTAGAGCAATGCTGCCCAATAGGACCTTCTGTAATGGTGGAAATGTTCTGTATCTGCACTGTCCATACTGTATGGTAGCCACCAGCTATTGAGCAGAAACGAAGGTAGAGTGACTGAAGAACCGAAATTTTAATCTTACTCAGTTTTCATTTGGCTACTGTATTGTATAACATAGGCTTAGGGATTTCATTTATTTCCTGTTGGTGTTCTAAATTTCCTTAGAGGTTGGAAAGTTGACTGCATTTGAATTTTGTTGATTAATCTTATATTAGTAATTGTGTATGCCTTTAGATGTAAAGCTTGTGGAAGTTTATAGAAGCCTTGTCTGAAATGGTATGTCTTGCATTATTTCCTGAATAGCATGAGGTAATCATTAGTGGTTATTGCAAGTTTAACCAGTATAGTTCTTAATAAACAGCTTTTTTTTGGTAATAGTTAATTTACCCTGCACCTAGCAAACTGAGCTTTTATTTACTTGTTTATTTTTTGGTAATCAACTAAGCTTTTAGATAGAAAAGCATATAGGTCCTTAATTTGCTAGTTCTTTTGATGTGTGTATCTCATCCTAATGTAACAGGTAGACTTACCTGAGGTTTTGTACATGTATATGCTCTAAAATCTGTACTTGAAATTTATAAATTTATATTGACTATTATAGTGTGGGTCATTGACTATGGATACTGAGTCTGGAAGTTTAGACTCTGTTAATGGCTTGGTTGACTTGTACTTTGGCTGTGCACTGGGCTCTCTGCCCATGGCCCTTTGATTCTTCAGTTTCTTCTTGGTACTCTAATATACTTGGAAAGGTTTCAGCTACTGGCTGCATGTCTATGACCTCTGCTTGTATTTGCAGCCCAAACTTTTGTTTTTTACTGTAGGTTCTGTATATCAAGTAATCCCCGCTGTATTCTATATTCTATGATGCTGGGTGTCCCACTTGCCCTTCAAACGCAGACTAGCTAAAACAGAAGTTCCTTTTCTCTAAAACCCCTTCCTTTTCCTCCTGCACTATTCCCTATCCAAATGAAAGGTAACATGATTTCAAACCAGAAACGAGGAGACAAACACTGAGCTCCTTTCTTGGTATTCATGGGGCATTGGTCCCAGGACCCCCCTTGGACACCAAAATTCACAGACGCTCACATCCTGTATATAAAAAGGCATCGTATTTCCACATAATCTGTGCATATTATCTAGTATACTTTAAGTTGTCTCTAGATTATTTACAATATCTAATACAATGTAAATGCTGTGTAAACAGTTGTTATACTGAACTGGGTAAGGAATAAGACAAGAAAAACGTCTGTATATGTTCAGTACAGACACAGCCATCTATTTCCCACCTCCAACCCCGTATTTTTCCTCTCTCCCCCCCTCTTTCTCCTCTTCCTTTCCTTCCTTTCCCCCCTTCCTTTCTTTCCTTCTTTTGACGAAGTCTCTCTGTGTTTCCCAGGCTAGACTCAAGCTCCTGGGCGCAAGCAATCCTCCTGCCTTGGCCTCCCAAGTAGCTGGGACTATAGACATGCATCACAGCACCCAGCTTCCCCCAGATATTTTCTGTCTGCAGTGGTTGGCTCCCTGAATGTGGAACTCACAAATACAGAGGGCCAACTGTGCTGAGTTCTGAGTTTCAATTTGTATCATTTCTTCCATTTCTTCAATTCTGACTTTTCTCATTAATTTTTTCCTGCTTTTATTCTTTCTACCTATTCTACACACTGATTCTATAAGTTCTTTGCAGAAAGCAGATCTCTGTTCCTAAAGTTGAATTTCAGTGGCTCCTAGTTGTCAGGGATAGAGCCCAAGCTCCTTAGAATTGTGGATTATTCCTCTGTGAATTGACTGTTGCCTAACCTCCTGCCTGTCTCCACCATACCAGATTATTTTAGGCCATTGTTTTTTTATGACACTGTTCCCTAGGCCTTGGGCCTCCCCAACTTTGCCTCACTCTGGTCAGTCTCTAAGATCACCTCTGGCATGCAGAAGTTTCTGACCTGGCCCTCTGTCATCTCCCCTTTCGTAACAGTAGCAGGAGCACTTGATTACGTCCATGCATTTACATGCATTTCGCCCTTCCTTGCTAGACTGTACACCCCTAGGTCTCCTTTGTGCTCTGGAGTGATTGTGGAATCAGTGTAGTAACATTTCCTGTCAGGTCCCACAAATGTTTTATCAAATATTAATAGAACTAGTGGCCTGAGACATATATATGTAGCACTGAAATGCAATTTTAGGAGCAGAGGTTTGCCCTCTGCAAAGAACATAGGGAATTGGCGTGTGAACTGGGCAGAAAGGATAAAAGCAAGGAAATTAGTGAGGAAATGTTGGAATTGTCAGTCCAGTGACAAAATGATAAAAACCTCAACTCAGAACTCAGGTGATCAAGCAATGACACCTTTAAAACACCAACTCCTGTGTTGTCTAAAATGTAGATTAGTTGGGAAACAGGTCTGATTTACTTGTATCTTCACTGACTTTTTGTTGGCTATGTTCCCCATTCTAGAAAACAATATGATCTTAGAAAATAAGATCAGTAGTCTCTGGCTTGGAATTATGATTGTTTGCTCTTAGAACTTGGGGGGGTCTGCTGGCCATTTTAGTTATTAAAAAAAATATCCAGATCTTAACTTTTGAGGCCAAAATCAAATAATTCTTCATGAACTACTGTAGTACATTTTGAGAAACTTGGAAGCTAGCTGTATTCACTTTCTCTTGCTGTGTAACAAATTACTGCACACTTAGTAGCTTAAAACAACACCCGTTATTAACTCACAGTTCTATAGGTCAAAAATCAGGGCAGCACAGTGTGGTTGTATTCTTACTGGACTGAAATCAAGCTGTCAGCTGAGTCTGTGCTTCCATGCGCTGATTGTTGGCAGAAATCATTGCCTTATATTTGTGGGACTGAGGTCTTTGTTATCCTCTTATCCTTCTAGCTGTTGGCTTAGGGACTGCTGTCATTCCTAGAGGCCACTGGAAATTCCTTGCTGTTTGCCCTAATGGGTACTTCACAGGTGGATGTTTGCCTTCTTCAGGGCCAGCTCCTGCATGTCTCTCTGCTTCCCCTCCTGTGACCAGCTGGAGAAAACTCTCTGCTTTTGAAGACTTATGTATTAGATCAGGCCACCTAGTGTAGTCTCCTTTTGCCATATAGCATAGATAATTACGGGAGCGCTAGCTCGCATTCACATTTCGACCCACACTCAGGAGTAGGGGATTTCACATGGGTGAGGGTCATTGGCACTTATGTTAGAGTTCTCCTTGCCACAGGACACACTACACATTTAGGTTTGATTTATATAAAGTTTAGAACTTTTCCTTTTGTTAGAGAGGAATACATGAAGTCATTATGACTTTTTCATCCTTAACTGTGTACAGTTTTACACAGTGTTAAAGCACCTTTTTAGATAAGCTATTTGAGTGAAAGTATATACAGTTTGAGCGTCCCAATTCTAAAAATCCGAAACTCGAAACACTTATGGTCCCAAGCATTTCGGATAAGAGATACTCAACCTATATCGACTGGTTCTGTCTTTAGCAGAAATGCCAATTAGATATTTCTCAGGCTAACAGTTATCACCAAGAGAGGGAGAGTAAGAAGAAGGGAGGGAAGAAGAAAGAGACTTTTCGATCTGTTAGATCTGGGAATGGACATAGGGAGGAAAGAAAACAAAATTTGACTTTATGTGAATGTCTCTGTAACCCTACCTGAACAGGGCCATCTGGACCTCCTTTTCTTTATGCTTGGTGAAAGATTAATTGAACTGTATTTCTTAAGTTGTGTCAGTTGCCATCTAAACTGGTAACTTTTCTTTTCCCTACCAAATGCTTAATTTACTTATCTTTTTCTCTGCTCAAGAAATACACAGTAGCAGCTGGGAGGAAATCAGAACTCCCATCTGGTCGCCATGGCAATTTAGAGCAGAGGATGCATGCATTTTGCTAGGTGGTTTGGTTTTTCCTCCCTAGTTTCTGATAGAGCAAGTATACATGCAGATTTAAGATATGTGTGAAGTAGATAAGCATGACAAAATTTTAGTTTTATAGTATAATATTGAAAGAAAAATACTTTGTGATTTCTTTTAAATTGCATTTTAATTATAGCTCTATTTGAAATAATGATTAGAATATCTAGTTGTCCTTTATGTAGGGTAAAATATTAATATAGTTCTTCGTGAAAAATTTGTGTGGCTCATTGCATTTCGACTTTCTAAATTTTTTTGTTCCCATCTCTAAAAAGGTATATTTCTTATGTTATGTGAGAATATGTTCTTAAATTAGCACTTTGCTTTAACTTTGGACCATTAGATAGAATTTCAACATTAGAAACTCAATCTCCTCCTCAAAGAATTACATATTACTTTTTACTGTGAATGTAGCTGCCAAGTTATAAAAGAGAACTTGCATATAGATTGCTTAAATCTAAATGTAGATTCTTCACTCCAGGCTAGAGTGTAGTCATCATAGCTCGCTGCAGCCTCAAACTCCTAGGCTCAAGTGATCCTCCTGCCTCAGCCTCCTGAGTAACTGGAACTACAGGCGTGCACCCTACCACACCTGGCTAATTTTTAAAATGTTTTATAGAGACCAGTCTTGCTGTGTTGCCCACGCTTGTCTCGAACTCCTGACCTTCCAAAATGCTGAAATTATAGGTGTGAGCCACCGTGCTCGGCCTAAATGTCGATATTTCTAATTTTTCTTGAAATCGTATACTTTATAAAGGTACAGTGTTGTATTTTGAAAGATATTACATAGCTGTATATGGTTTTTTCTGTCTATTTTATTTACTTATTTATCTATCTTTTAGAGATGAAGTCTTGCTATGTTGCCTAGGCTAGACTCTTAGTCCTGGGCTCAAGTGAGACTCCTGCCTCAGCCTCCGGAGTAGGTGGGATTACAGGAGCATGCCACTGCACCCGGCTCCTTTTATATTTTAAAAATAACTTTTTGAGTTATAATTCACATACCATACGGTTCACTCAATTTAAAATGTACAATTCAGTGATTTTTAGTATGTTCGCAGAATTGTACAACCATCACATTAGAACACTGTCTTTCTTCCTAAAAGAAACCCCGTATCTATTTAGCAGTCAGTCCCAATTTCCCTCCTTCTGTCCTCTCGATCTCCTTGTACCCCACCCCACAGTCCTAAGTAGCCACTAATTTACCCTGTCTCTATAGATTTGTCTATTTTGGACATTTGATATAAAATGGAAAATCATGCAACCATGGTCTTTTGTGACTGGCATCTTTCACTCAACATAAAGATTTTAGGGGTCATTCATGTTGCGGTCATTCATGTATTGTTACTTCATTTCTTTTTATTACTGAATAATATTCCATTATGTAAGAATATACCCCATTTTGTGTATCACTAGATGGACATTTGGGTTGTTTTTGCTTTTTGTACATTAGGAATAATAATGGTGCTGTGAACACTTGTGGACAGGATTTTACATGGACCTATGTTTTCATTTCCCTCGTGCATATACCTAGGAGTGGAATTGTTGGGTCATTTGGTATTTCTATGTTTAACCTTTCGAGAAACTGCCATGCTATTTTCCAAAACAGCTGTGCCATATTACATTTCTACCAGCAATGTATGAGGATTCCTATTTCTTCATCCTCCCTAACATTTGTTATTGTCTTATTTTTTTATTATAGTCATCTTAGTGGATATGAGGTAGTACCTCATTGTGGTTTTGACTTCCTTTTCCCTAATGACTAATGACGTTGAACATCTTTTCATGTGTTTATGTTTTCATGGTCATTTGTGTATCTTGGAGAAATATCTGTTCCAATCCTTTACCCATTATTAAATTGTAGTGTGTCTTTTTATTGTTGAGCTATAAGAATTCTTTATATATTCTAGATACAAGTCCTTTATCAGTTATATGATCTGCAAGTATTTTCTCCCCATTCTCTGGGCTTTTTATTTTCTTGATGATGCCCTTTGAAGTGTAAAAGCTTTTAATTTTGATGAAGTGTAACTTACCTATTTTTTCTTGTACTGCTTGTGCTTTTGGCATCATATCTAAGAAGCATTGCCTAACCCAAGGTCATGAAGATTTACTTCTGTGTTTTTTTCTGATAGTTCTGTAGTTTTAGCTCTTTCATTTAAGTCTTTGATTCATTTTGAGTTAGTAGTTATGCATTTATGAGGTAGGGGGTCCAGCTTCATTTTTTTTTTTTTTTTGCGCATGGACATCCATTTGTTCTAGTATCATTGCTGAAAAGACTTGTGTCACCATTGAATTGTTCTGGCACTCCCGTGGGAGATATTTATGGGTCCTCCTCGCCCCCTGGCTGCTTAAGTGTATCTAGTAATTCTTATGTAAAATAGCTTCCTGCCGATTTTCATTAGGATTGATGGAAATTATCTTTTTTTTAATCTGTTGATACACTGTATGAGTACATATTTGGTGAGATAACCTGTCACCCCTTGATCTTTCAAACAGCTGAAATTTAACCACACTTTGGAGGACTCTAGAAGCCACCAGAGACCACTTTAAAGAAGCCAGCCTTAAGGCAGTATGGCATGGCTTTCTGTTCTCTGTATCTGCTCTGGGAGAATTTACTGGTGTTCTCCTGTGTGGTAGGCAGTGACAAGGATGGAGGGCTGGAAAAGAATCAACGATTGGGGCTACAGCATTCAGCAGTTACATTGTACTAAGACTTACTATGATTAGCTGAATGATTTGAGAATTGCTAATAATTGATACGAAGTAGGTCACTAGGAGAAGCCCTAGAAAAAATAGTCATCACTGATATGACCAGTAATCTCTGAATGTGAGGCTGACCTGCCCCTTGGTACAGGGGAATCTGAAAGGTCTAGAGTAGTGCCAGCCAGTAGAAATACAAGTGTGAGCCTTTCCTGTCATTTAAAAGATTCCAGTAGCTATGTTAATAAAAAAAAAAAAAGTAAAAACAATCAGGTGAAGTTACTTTTAATAATATAATTATCTTACTCATCTATAAAACATTTCAACATGTAATAAATATAAAATTAATAAAATATTTTCCTTTTTTGGTACTAATTCTTGGAAATCTAGGATATATTTTACACTTACCGCACATCTTAGTTTGAACTGGCCGCATTCACGTACCCAGTACTCGTGTGTGGCCAGTGGCTACCGTATTGGGCAGCACAGTTCTAGAGGTTTTGGTGTGACAGCCAAAACATAATTAAATATTATTTAATACAGCAGCATTACTCAAGCCTCCTCTGTACTTCAGGGTACCCTGACTCATTCCTTTAACTTTGTAGAGCTGGTTTTTGAGGAGCTTTCTGCTTGTCTGCTCAGTGTGGCCCTCACCAGGGGAAATAAGTGCCTGCTCACTTAGACCAGAGAGTCTGAGAACTTTGTTAAGCCATGTGGGCAGCTCAGCAAATAGATAAAGAATAAGTGAGAGAGACACATTATATTAATAATAAAGGTGTCTGAGCCTCTCTAGTGAGAGAAAATGGTCCATGAAAATTAGAATCTCTTTTGCCTTATCACAGATATAGTCTACTCCACTGAGGTAAAGCAATATAGAGAAAATACTCCTTAGTGCAGTGGTTCTCAATGGCATGGTTTTGCCCCTGCCTAGGGGACAGTTATCATTGTCTTCTGGACTCATTTTTGATGGCCACACTGGGTGGGGTGTGTGCCATTGTCATGTAATGGCTAGAGGGCAGGGCTGCTGGTAAGCATCCTACAGCACACAGAGCAGCTCCCACAACAATGAGTTAACTGGCTCACATGGCAACAGTGCCCTGCACTAGTATAATAGAACAAGGTCCTTCATTTCCTCTCTTTCATTAAGCAGTTTCTACATTGAATACAATGTGATTTATTGATTTATTTATTGATTTATTTATTTATTTTTTGAGGCAAAGTCTCACTCTGATACCCATGCTAGAGTACGGTGGCATCATCATAGCTCACTGCAACCTCCAACTCCTGGGGTCAAGCGATCCTCCTTCCTCAGCCTTCTCAGTAGCTGGAACTACAGTTGTGTGCCACCACACACAGCTAATTTTTCTATTTTTTGTAGAGATGGGGTCTCGCTCTTGCTCAGGCTGGTCTTGAACTCCCAGGCCTCAAGCGATCCTCCCTCCTCAGCCTCTAAGAGTGCTAGGATTACAGGCGTGAGCCATTGTGCCAGACGTGTTTTCTTTTAAACTCAGAGAATCGACTCATTTTTTTAATATAAAATTTCTAAGTTAGGAAGAAACAGCCAACTTTCAAAGCATTTCTGATTGAGCAAATTTGTCAGATAGATAGATTCAGCCCACACACTCTGAAGACTGGGCGGAGCGTGGTTTTTGGACATCTGTCTAACCTCCTCCTCCTCCTAGGGAAGTGGTAAAACTGTTGCACTTCCTCTCCTGCCTCCCCCTTGTCAGAACTCTCTTTGCCTGGGACCATTCTACCTTCAGTAAGAGCACATATGTTAAAAAGAAAACTAGCATTTCCAAGGCTGCCAGAAAAATTCTTGCACTTCCATTAAATCTGTTGGGATTTTTAGATGTGTTCTAGAAATGATGCGTGTGTTTGTGACTATTCCCTTTCAGTGCTCCATGGTAGGCAATGGTTAACTCAGAATGTTACCACCACACTCCCAATGTCTGTTACCCAGGGAACTGTAACTTTGAGTCCTCATAAGTTCTAGCACGTAGAAATCAATAGAAGTCATTTTCAGCCTATAAACATTCTTTAGTTGTCCTGTCAAAGGTAGTCACACTTGCCAGCATTTGCCTTCAAGGTTCCTGTCGTGTGTGATCCCCACCCCTTCCTCTGACTTTTGGCATTTCTATTGCCTTCTACCCCTCTCTCCTTTCTTCGATTTCTGGCAGTTTGGGTTTTTGTTGGCAAGCTACATACATTAGTGGTGGTTAACTTATGCTAAAGGCAATAAAGACTGTTGAGGGCTCTCGGATTTGGCAAGGATTTAGAGGTCCAATTTAGAAGGGGACAGTGGTCCGGGCAGCTCCTTTGGCCCTGTCTCTTAATGACAGCTACAGTAGGCTTGCACTTACACCCCGTGGTAGTCCACCTTCCCAGGGTTTGGAGGCTGGAGAACGAGCTTTGACTGTGTGCCCTAGGCTGTACTGCAGTGAAGAGAGAAAGATCTGGAATCAGCCTTCTTTGGTGCAGGCAGTAGCAGTGTCCCAAAAGGAAATCCAGGTCCTAGAGGGAGAATGCACACGAGGCAAGGGTGAGAAAGACAGTTGTCTACCACATCAATGGCTCTGCGATTCCCCTTTCTCCCAACAGCTGGGGACTTCCTCACTTCACCCTACTGATGCTGCCTCTGGGGAACATTCCTCAGTCTCACTCCTTGCCCTTGCCCCACGTATCTGTTCCCATCCTACCTTTTACCCACACAGCTGCGGCCAGTTCGGGGTGAGCAGTAGTGGTCCCATTAGTAGGGCAGGTTAAGGGAAAGAGAGATGCTGGTGTCCAAGTTGAGACTTTTGGTTCACGTTTCCCCATTGAGATATGGTTGGAAATAGCAGTTAACTTGTACGGTAAGCGAAAGCTTGATTTTCATAGGACCATTAGGAATACTTTACTTCTAAGCAAATGTACTTACTATATCTGTGCATTATTCTAGATATCTCAAGGTTTACATCTTTAAGCTAATGAACTTTTTTTGTGTATTACAGGTTTTCCTATACTTTATAAAAGATTATACTAAACATCATGTAACCTTTTGTGACAAGTAGAAATAACCATTGCAAATCTTGCTTTAGTATATGGACTTATTTGTACTTGACTGACAGTAGGTCTTTTCTTTAGTTTGAACAGTATTTTTGATAAGCAAGATTGATAGATAACTGAACTCCCTAGTGAAAATAACCATACTTTACCTATACTGTATATATTAATCAGCTTTTATGAGTTATCCTGGAAACCTGAACTCATTCCTACTATTTCTATGGGAAAGATATTCTGATTTTCAAATAACAGAAAACAAACCCTTTTATAAAAGTGAAGAGCTACCTTCTCCTGTCTTTTTGTAATCTCTGTGGGATGTTTTTTAACTAATAAGGCTACATATCATGGGATATGCTTTCATTTCACTAACATTTCATAACATTAACAGAAATTAAGAAATACTGAATCTCTGAGTGAAAAGTTGCCTATAAAAGTGGAGTAGTTTTTTCCCCACCTGATACGTATATTGAAACACTACTTGAATTGAGCTAAAATGAGTGGAGTGACATTGTCATTTCTTCCAAGTGTGTAACAAGTTTTATTTTTTTCCATACTAAGAAATACTAAAGTGTGTCCATAATGCAAGATTTACTTCTAAGTAAATAGGAATTTTCTTTGCACTGTTTCAGGCCGGAGCCTCAGCAGAAAGCTCCTTTAGTTCCTCCTCCTCCACCGCCACCGCCGCCACCACCACCTTTGCCAGAACCCACACCCCCAGAGCCAGAGGAGGAGATCCTGGGATCAGATGATGAAGAGCAAGAGGACCCTGCGGACTACTGCAAAGGTGATGCGCCGACCATAGCAGTGACCATGGCAGTGCAGGGCTTGCCTTCCCCACCGGGCCACCCGCTGATTTTTGTTGGGGAAGCAAACAAGGGGAGGTCATGATGCAAACTGCTTGTTCTATTAAATTAGCCTCCTTATGTCAGTATCATTTTAAATTCTTAGGTCATTGAATATAGAATGATACCAGAAAATGTAAGAGATATGAAAGAAAATTGTAAGAGATAGAAAATATATGCAGACGTACTCTAGGTACTTTTAAACAGATTTACATCTGGTAGAATTAAATATAGTATACAGCAGGACAATTAAAGACAAAGGACATAATAAACCATCTAATAAGAGTGCAGGGAATAGAAGGTACCAGGCTCCTAAAGGGAGCTAATTATAACTGTTGTGTACTATATTTGACTTTCAGTTTTCTCACTGCTAAGGATAAAAGAGAACCATTCCTTTCTCTGTATGGTATTGAATTACATAGCGTTCATTGTCTGTGGAAAGAAAGCATGCACATTTGTTTACGGAGAAAGACTCTTTCCTGGCATTGTATTTCACGAAAAAGACATTCTGTGGCTTCTGCCACTGTGTGACATAGTGGATTATGTTTTCAGCTGTGATTTCACAGAAGACATAGAAACTATTCAAGTGGAGTGTTCTTGTATTGATGCTTTGTAAAGACTAAGAGCATATATTTAAACTCCTAAAGGGTAAGCATGTTGTATGATGAATATTGAGAACAATATGATCTGGACACGACGCTTTGTGTAGACTGGACTCTGAGAATCTAGGAGAGAGGGAAGTTGCTATGTTCATTTGGCTGCTGCTTCGTCACTTAACTTACTCATTTGGACTTCAGTTCCGTGGAATTCTGAGCTTCTGAGCAGTTGGGTGAGACAGGTTTATTTGCGGTAGATTTTATATGATGTATCAGATTCTATATAGCATAAGAATACAAGTCAGAAGATGCACACATGTTTAGGCCATAGAGTATTAGTGAATTTTTGAGTCTCTACAGTAACTTAGTAATTCATTATTTCTGAGGTAGATGCAAGTCATTTGTATGTTGGTTAAGGAACAGTGTAGTTTTGGTTATTTGCTAAAAAGAAGAGAAAGTTACTCTGCCATGAAAGTGTGAGAATTAATCAACTCTAACCTGATTCTTCCATAGGTACAGGTGTCTACCTGTATAATCAACATTTTCCTTAGAGAAGAGAATGTGGATCTCTTTTGGCATTTGTTTGAATAGTGGTTATGACCTCAAAGGTCTGTGCCATCTAATAAAAGATAAGATACAGAGACAGTTTGGAAATGTGAAAAGAAGGTGTTTTCTATCCTCCCTTTTAATCTGATTTTCTTAGCTTACTGTTATTTGATTTTGTTGCTGTGGGAACCGTTCTTTAGGAGCTGTTCTCTTCAGCAAATAGGCTCCTCCTGGCTGGGCATGGTGGCTCACACCGGTAATCCCAGCACTTCAGGAGGCTGAGGCCAGAAGATTGCTTGAGCCCAGGAGTTGGAAACCAGCCTGGGCAACATAGCAGGACCCTATCTCTACCAAAAAAATTGAAAAAGACCAAACAAAGCAATTAGCCAGGCATGGTGGCATGTGCTTGTAGTCCTAGCTAGCTATTTGGGAGGCTGAGGTGAGGGAGGATTACTTGAGTCCAGGAGTTAGAGGCTATAGTGAGATATAATCATGCCACTGCACTCCAGCTTGGGCAACAGAGCAAAACCCTCTCTCTCTTTCTTTAAAAAAAAAAAAAAATTCCATCATGCTGGAATGAAAACTATCTTCCTTACACCTGGCTCTCCAATATGTGGGCCAGGAGATGTAACCAATACTGTTATCACCTTACTACCTCTGGGGACCAGCATAGTGGACATCCCAACCCCAAATATAGGTCTAAGAGTAAAGGATTCCACATTTGGGGCTGATTCTACATAATAGTCACTGAACTCTAGCCTTGGTGTAGAGTATTAAAGTCAGCTTCAGTAAGACATGTTAGAGACTGTAAGATTCTCTCCGTATACACTCCTCCCCGAATTTGGTAAGTAACTTGTGCTTCTAGTTAGCATTGCTTGCAGCACATACACTACTCTGTGAATTTTATAGTATAGACCTTACAGTTTGTCTAAGGTAACTGACATACTTTCAGAGAGTCCAAGGAATTGCTTGGAATGGCTCGGGTAAGTGCTGTGGCCTTCTCATTTTTTTGTTCATGGATAGAAGAGATAACTTCTCCCCCAAGAACCAGTTCAGCTCATTAACAACATGATGTTTTGTCATCCCTGAATACTTTAGTATATTTTGCCTACAATCAACTATAAACCAAAATACAAACATGAAGACCAGGAAGTTAATACTGATATTTTAACGTTACTACCATTCAGTCCTCAGACTTCATTCAGGTTTTGCCAGTTGCCCAGTAGTATTGTCCTTTATATGAAATGGATCCATGACAGAGTCACACATTTCATTTTGTTTTCGTGTTTCTTTAATCTCCTTTAATTTGCAACAGTTCCTCCATATTTCCTTGGCTTCATGACCTTGACATTTTTGAAGATTGTGGGCTGGTTATTTTGTGCAGTGTTTCTCAATTCGGAATACCACCGGCGTGTCGCTGTGTTCTTCTCAGTGCATCCCATCTTATCCATCCTGTCAGGTGGTGCGCAGCTTTGATTTGTTCTGCTAGAGTCGATGGTGTTTTCTGGTGTCTCTACTGTATAGTTACTCTTTCTCCCTACTAATTAGTAAGTATTTTGTTGAGAGTTACTTTGAGACTACATAAATAATCCCATTCAACATAGTCGTCTTCCCACCTCTCTGGCTGTCTGTCTCAGATGGTTTCACTCATTCATGGAGTTTGTTTTATTCAGTGGGTTGTAATTACTTACCTTCCTCATTTGTTTTGATGCTTAAATCATCCCAAATTTGGCCATTAGGAACTCGTTCAGGTTGGTTCTGTGTCCTTTTGAAATGTCTCAGTCGTTCTTTGAGCACTTCTTTACCTTGAGGTACAGTAAGATATTCCAGATTCATCTTGTATTTTCCCTACCCCAGCCCTGGGATCTGCTCTTTCCCCAAGGAGCCTTGGTTCCTTTTAGTGAAGAATAGTATTTAGAAAGCAAGATCTGGCAGTAGGTATGCTTATTACTTTTAGGGTGTCACCATTTCCAGATCTTAGTACAGGCCTAGAGATATACACACACATGCACATGCTTCCTTTATGTTTATATTTATTTGTGTATTTGTCCATGTATATATTGAAATCCATGAGTTTAATCTGATATCTCTAATATCAGACGATTCAGCACAATTTTCTCCCCTCCCGTATTTGTGGTTCCTTTCTCTCACAGTAAGAGCTGAGGTTCTCACCATCCTCATTGCAGTGACTTAGTTGATTGATTTCCCAGTCTGTAACGAGTCACCATTCACCGTCCCTGCCATCTCTGTCTTCCCTCCCTTCCTTGTCGACCTAACTTGTGCACTGACTCCCTTTGTCGCCTGGCCCTGCTGGATGGCTTTGGGCGGAACTGCGCAGGAAGGGGGAAGGGCAGGGATGGCTTGTCCAGGCTGGGAGCATGTTCTGCTCAGTCCGGGCCACCAGTTGTATTCTGTCACCTGTCCTGTTTATTCCTGGAGAACCTCTGCCCTACCAGCTGCTTCTCAGTTCTCCCCAAATACATTAAAACATCATCAGCAATAAAAACACACCACATATTTCTCTCTTTACAAAAGAAACATATGTTCATAGGAAGTACAGACACTTGGGGCTGGAGGGCAGTAGTCACCTGGAATCCTGTCACTCAGCAGTGAGCCTTTGGGTCCCTGCCTTTGTTAACCATTCATGACCAGCCAAGTTGTGTCTTAACTCTTCACCTCCTTTTTATCTCCTTACCCTCACAAGTCTTTCCTCCCTTAAAACTGTGGACTCTCAGCTGTTTTAACAAGAAAACCACTATTTGAAATTCTAATATTGCAAAAGCATCGTTCATTGCTCTGTCTGCTTGCTTTGGCATTGTCTTTGGAGTGGGACTCTTCTCTTCCTTACTTCACAGCCAGCTTGTTCCTACTCATCTAATCTTAGCTTCCCAAGAGGATTACGGACTGGTTTCTGAGAAACTTGCGTTCAAAACGTGGCTCTGTTGTTTCCTAACTCTGTATTCTTATATAAGTTTCTTTTGCTCTAGGCTTTTGGTCTTCATCTGTGGTATCATTATATCATTATAATATAATATATTTTCCACTGAAGGTTTTATGGGGATTAAAATGACATAAATATGTGAAGTGTGTGGCACTCTACCTGATACATAAAAGGCTCTTAAGAAATAGGAATTTTATTTCTTTTTCTCTAGCTCTGTTCTGTCACTCTTCTCTTGGGTGTGTTCCTGTCTGTACTTACATGCTGCACCCATGGGTGCTGGTCCCCTAGCCCTCTGATCCCCTCCTGTGTGTGGGTGCTTCCTTGGCCTCTGGAGAGAGCTGTCAGCACCACCTGTCTTTTTTGCGTATTGCCTTGGGTCAGTTTTCTGGACGGGAGCTATAGCAGCAGACTGTGCAGTTTCTTTAGATGCTGCTTCCAAGCACATGGGCATCAAGGGCCAGACACAGGGCCAGCTGTGAACAAGTGCTTCTGGGACTTTGTGCGCCACACACTCACTTCATGAGTCTGAGCAGAAAGCCTCCTGTGGGGAGCCTCTAGAGCCTCGTGGGATTTCAGTCCCTAGGGCCCTGGTGAGCATTCCTAGGCCGTGCCGTGATCCTGAGCTGGAATCCCTGAGAGTAGGACTTGGACTCCAAGTATTCAAACAAGTCCATTGTGCACACTGAAGGTTGAAGTCTGTTTCATTCTAGGGTCTACATGTACCATTCTTTTACAACTCCAAAGCTACAACTCAGTAAAATGGCCCTTCCCTCCATCCTGTGTGTATGACGGACTGGTAATGTAGGGATGTCGTTGCTTAGAGCCATCTTACATTCCTGAGCTTTCCAGAACCTCAGCACATACCTGCAGCAGGGACCTGCTACGTGGTGACTGGGGAAGCATTGCTTTGGTCTGTCAGGCTGCCCACGCTGACTGACTCCTTGGAGATTCTGTTTTCCGGTTCTCTTAAATCATTCTTAGATAAGGTGGCACCCTTGTGCAGTTTCATCACTTGGATTATTTCTGGAGACATCAGTTGTGGAGACCCTCGGTTGTGGTCTGACTTGGTGTGAAAACATATGCTGCTTCCCGTAGAAATGCTTTCTTGAAACCCCTAATCGGATCTCAGCCACACCCTACCCTTACTGCTCGCAGTAATCCCCTACCCCAGCACTCACCGTGGTGTGTGATTGCACATTTATTTCTGTGTTCGTTTTTGGTCTCCTCCTTCCTAGTCTGCAAGGCTCCCTGTGGTTAAGGGCCGTGTGTTTTGTTTAACCCCATCGCATTCGAACCATCCATAGTGTAGTAAATATTTGCTTGTTTGGATGAAGGAATTCTCTCTAGTGTTAGGCTGCAACTAAGGGATAGACAGAGTGCTGGTGTTGTGTGTGGGTCTGAGAAGGCGTGTTGCCCTGAGCACGTTGGCATGCCTGAAGGACCCAAATCGGAATACAGGTCCTTCGTTTCTGTCTTAAATCTTCTTAAAATCATCCACAGTGCTCCAAACTCTACACACATTTGAGTGGCATACATACTGTGTGTGCAGGAACTTAGGGACGATATCTTCTTCAGAATCTAGAATAAATAATATAAACATACAGACAGTAGAAACATGTCAGATGACTTCCTTTCTTACACACACAAAGCTACCTTAGAAATGGTATTAATGGTATACAATCAAGTAATGTTGGCCGTTCTACATTAGTGGTTCTTTACTGGAGATAATTTTTCCCCCCCAGGGGCTCCCTTACGAATGTTTGGAGACATTTGGTTGCCATAACTGAGGATGCTACTGGTATCTATTGGGTAGGGGCCTAGAATGCCGCTGAACATCCCACAGTGCACAGAACAGCTCCCCATGACGAAAATCATTCAGCTCTTGATGTCGGTAGTGCCAGAATTAAAAAACCCTGCCCTACAGAATTCCTGGTTTTCTTTATTAAAATGGTGCCATGCAGCTCAAATATTTTATAGAAGTACAGTCTTTGGTGTCTGCTCTTTTTGATATAAAGATAATCTTTATTCACAATTCTTTCACTTAAAAACCACTAATCCTGCATGCATGCTTAATTTACTATGCTTTCATGTGTTTTTAAAAATTAGATGGCTTAGTTTGGTTTACTTGAAGCCTTGAAAATAAACTTATCTGCGTAAATAAAGTAATAGATGCTCTTGAACTTATTACATACAGCCTCATTGCATTTCTTTTATGGAGACTGAGGACATTCGGACTTCTGATAGACCTTTTGGTACTATAAATTGACAAGGGTATTGATGATGTATGCTTTAGCATACGTAGCTTAACACTTGAATTCATGGTTCCTTCAGTGGGGCTTGACTATGTGCAAAGTGTTATATTTTCCTAAAGGGAATATAGAAGTAAATGGGGAACAGTCCTACTTTGTAGTTTATGACCTCATGGACTTCACCCCTTAGAACATAAGCTGCACGAGGGCAGAGGCTTTGCCTGTCTTACTTCCCCACTCTGTAGCTAGCACTCAGGTAGAACAATCTGTGGCCTGAATAGGCTACTCAAATATCTTTTTTCACCTTTGTAAGTGTGGTTCATTAATTATAAGAGGAAAAAAGGGAGGTGGATGAGGGCTTAGGAAAGGAGTAAGATTGTATTTGGTTAGAGAAATCAAAAGATTTCACAGAAAACTACAAGGGGACCTGCCAGATGAAAGTACTTGGACTTCGTCGAGGGAGTGGGGCACTTCAGGCTGAGTCCTGGAGGCATGGGAAGAAGGTGGTGAGGAGCTGTAAGTGCTTCTGTTTTCTTTGCAAGTGGGGAAGCTGAAAGCCGATGGTAGACGATTAGGTTGAAAAGTAGTCTGGAACCATCAGGACAGATATAAGGGTAAGAAATTTGTGGTGAAGTAAATTAAAGCATCACTTAGAAATATTGCCAAAAAAAAAGAAAACACCACAGAAAGAGAATCTTTGTGGTGTGATCTTCTAAAAAACTTCTTTAGTGAAAGAGGTGTACCAAAGTGTCAACAGTGTGGTATGAGGTTGCAATAGAGGTTTATTTCATTATATACTTTTATTTAGTTGTTGCAGCACCATTTGTTGAAAGATGTTCGTCCCCCATTGAATTGCCTAGTGCCTTTGTAAGTCAGTTGATTGTGTGTGGGTCTATTTGTGGGGACTCTCTTCTGTTCATTCCTTTGTTGGTCTGTCCTTGCTCTGATACCACACTGTCTTGTTTACAGTAGCTGCATATAGGAAGTCTTGCAGTGGGTAGTGTAAGTCCTTCAACTTTGTGCTTCTCTTCCAGGATTGCTTTGACTTGTCTGGGCCCTTTGTATTTATGTGTAAATTCAGAGTCAGCTTATACATAAAAATTTTGCACATGTCTTAATAATATTGAATCTTCCAATTCATTAACATGATAACTGTGTCCACTTATTTAGGTCTTATATTGCTCTCAGAAATGTTTTATAGTTTTGGTGTGGTGGTTTTACTCAAATTTTTCCTCTATCTTTTTTTAAATGTTATTGTAAATGACAGTTGTTTTTTGATAAGATATAGAAATATAGTTGATTTTTATGCACTGACCATGTGCCTTTTAACTATGCTAAGTTTGCTTATTAATTCTGTTAGTGTTTGTGTGTATGTAGATTGCTTTGGATTTTCTGGGCACATAATCATTTTATCCTTTCACTGCAAAAAAGAGTTTTCTTCCTCTTTGACATTTTTTTATGCATTATATTATTTTTTGCCTTATTGTTTCATGCACAAGGTTGAATAGAAGTGGTAAAAGTGGCCATCCTGGTCTTGTTTGTGATCTTACAGTGAATGTGTAGATTTTTTTCTTAGATATATTAAATATTTATCAGTTTGAGGTGGGTCATAGATTTGAATATAATATTAAAACTATAAAGTTTCTAATGGAAAAAGAGTATCTTCACAACCTTGGGATAGAGAAATATTTCTCAGAGAGTATGTAAAAAGTATTAATTATAAAATAAAATTAATAAATTTCATTAAAACAAAACTTTTCCTGATTAAAAGACATTTAAAAAAATGAAAAGATGAGGGAAGGTATTTGGAATACATATGCCTGGTAGAGAACATGAATGGGAGGGAACTTCAGAAACTGTGGTGAGGTTTTGGAGAAATGTTTTGCATATTGATTAGGGTATATACATTTGTCAAATAGCAGGGAATTGTACACACAAGATTTTTGACTTTAATTGTATGTAAATTTGACCACAATTTAAAAACAAAGTTGGCAGTACTTAGTTATATCTGGATTATAGGATTTATGTTTTTCTTTTTTACCTCTGGTTTTCTTTGTTTTCTGTATTGAGCATGTATTTCTTGATAAATAGAGAAAAATAAATATTTAAAAAAAAAAACTTAACCGTGAGGAACCCATGTAGGTTTTGAAGAGGTAAGTGCCGTATTTAAGGGAGATTAATTTGAAATCTTGGATGGTTGACATTAGAGAGAAGATGCATATAAAGGAGAGAACAAAAACAAACAATGTCATAGAGGCCCCATCTTTATCATTTGCCAAGCTGTTGAATGTGAAGGGCCACAGAGGGAAAAAATGCACTGTCTTGAACCTGGAGCAACTGGAAGAAGAGCAGTGCCTTCTAGGCATCATTTATTTTAACGGACTGTGTGAATTACGAAACTGCTTGTCATTTCTTCTTTGCTTTGGATATTGTTTGACTGTGAAAAAGCTCAGAGCAAAATGTGCAGCCCACCTCTAACAAGTGAACAGTAATTTATAGCATACGTTCTGTGTCCTAACTTCACCAAAGCATTATTCTATTTTACTTTCTCCTGGGCTATTTTTTCTGTGCCCCAGTTTCCTTCTAATTTTATATCCTGTATTGTGGTTTTATAAGCTGCCTCAATTCCTAATAGGAAAAAATAATGTAGCATATGTCAGAACATCACATGGTACCCCATATATATATACAATTATGATTTATCGATTAAAAATAATAATTACTTTAAAAAAATAGTGTTGGCGGTATTAACAGAAACAGCCAAGTCACAGTTGGTCTGGGGGTAATTTTGATGAGTTTCACTCTTGGTGGGAATGTTAAGAAGGCAGTTAGAAACAGGAAGCTGAGACACAGGAGATGATGTAGTAAAGAACTTAACCTTGCCCAAAGAAAGAGGTGTGGCCTTCGCCCTAGGCTTTTGGGAGGTAGTGGAACGTTTTTGCCTGATTAGTGCCTTTGTTTATCTGGGGGCTTTGGGCCACGCCCGATAATCTAGCAGGTGATTTATGGTGAGGCCTTTGGTTCCCGGTATCAGCTTGGCCTCTGGAGGAGCTGAGGTCAGCTGTGTAGGCAGTGAACCCTGTCTGCATGACAAATCCCTAATAAAAACTCCGAACACCAAGGCCCGGGGTGAGCTTCCCTGTTTGGCAGTACACTGTGCGCTTTGTCACATGTCATTACCCAGAGGAGTTAATGTTATCCGTGACTCCACTGGGAGAGACTGCGGTAAGACCCACATTTGGAATCCTTCTGGTCTCTTTCCTTGCCTGATTTTAATTGGGTGTCATCCTTTTCTTGTAATAAACTGTGACCATGAGTCTAACAACTTTTAATGTGTTCTTTGAGTTCTCCGGCAAATTATTGACCCTGAGGGTGGTCTTTGGGACCTCCAAACTCTGTGCTTTGTGTTAGGAGTGAAGGTGGTCTTGTGGTCTGTTCCCAAACCTTACATAATTATTACAGATTTGATAGACAAAACATTGTATAAAGGTTGGTAAGTGATTTTTTTAAAAAAAAGATGCAGAGAGGCTGGTCAGTGACAAGCCTTTGAGGAATTTAGTGGAATACAGGAGGAGAAAGAACAAGTAAAGGAAACAGACGTGGCAGTCAGGGAGATAGGAGAGCAACCAAGATGTGTGCTCCTTGACACGGAGCAGACCAAGGAGCTGTGATTATGGCAGCTGATACTCTGGAACACATTCAGTTATGTAACCCAGATCTTCCTTTGTTTGGATATAGATGGGTCATGCTTTCAGTTGTTACAAATGTCAGCAGCTCTCGTCCTCACCTGTCAGCCCCCAGGGGAGGGTGCCGCAGGATCTGGGCGGGAGTCACCGTGTGCAGTCTGCTGTGCTCTTCCTTCCTGCCCCTCGCTCCTGCTGGTGCCACTTAGAGGATGCTTCCAGTGGCTGTCTCCACTGTCCTCAGGGCCAGAGCAAGGTTGTGTGGCAGAGGAGTAGTGAGAGACCTGCCCACATGCCTCCTCAGGATCCTCTTGTCACCCAGGGTCTGCCCAGGGCTGTGCCAGTGCTCCTGTGCGCCCACAGCCCACCTCCGCTGGCCTCCCCATTGGTCCCTGGAGTCTGGTTTGAGAAAGAGTCCACAGTCCACGAGATGGCGGCTTCTTTACTCATTCTCTGTCCCATTCTCCCTCCACCCGCTACGTGCTCACTGGAGTGTAAAACTTTTTCCTTTTGTGCTCTGGGCCAAAAACTGAAACACTCTTGCAAATCAGTTCTTAACACTTTGGCTCCTTGGGGCTATCTACTAATTTTTTCCAAGGCCCAGGCATGTTTGATTCTTACTTGGGGTCTAGGGTAGTATTCTAAAAACATTTATAAACAGAACCTATAATGAGGCAAGTTTCTTTGGAGTAATATATTTTCTCTTTTATTTCCCACTTGGGGCTAATCTAAAAATGAACTGTAATCTTGACGTTTTTTAAATTCAGATTTCTCTCCTTCTTAGCATTCTGGTTTGAGTAGAATTGGGATGATGTTCCTCTCTTTATATTGGCTCCCATTTCATCTTGGAATTGAGAAGAGTGACATGAAGTAAAGAAGTTCCAGATTTTGTTGGGTATTTTTTTTTTGGTCTGTTTTATGTTGCCTAGAAAACAGTAATTGAAAAACTTAATATTTTTTTCTCAAACATTTTTTAAAATTGAGACATAATTCAAAAATATAACATTTTCCACTTCAAAGGGTATATAGTTCAGTGAGTTTCAATATATTCACAGAAGTATCATCACTGTCTAATTCCAGAACAATTTCCTCACCCCAACATATGTCCATCCCCATTCTCCCTTCCTCAAGCCCCTGGCAACCACTAATCTACTTTTTGTCTTTAGGGATTTATCTATTCTGGACATTTCATATAAACATGTGAATCATACAATATGTATTGGACTT